>RJWM01014262.1:0-51124 GCA_004363535.1 Dasyprocta punctata | reverse complement strand
GCTGATAAGCTGGGCCTGTGTCTTGGGTGTGGCCCTGCCCCGTCCCCACCTTGGGTGCGTGCCTGCCCTGGGCTGGCCTGTCACACACTGCTTCCCAGAAGCAGCCGGCCACAGCCCTCAGAGGAGACCCCTCCGCCCTCTGTCTTGGTCTTCTGCCTGCATCCAGCTCCTCGTCAGCTTTTCCTGGCCCTCAATTCACTCAGAGAAACTTTCTCACGCCTGAGAGCTGACTGGGTGGTAAAAGAATTGAGGGCAGTTTTAGGCATGCTGGTCCATACCTGTAGCCCTAGCACTTGGGAGGCTGAGGCAGGAGGAACAAGAATTTGAGCTACCTTTGGCTATATAGTGCGTTCAAGGCCAGTCTGAACTACATAGCAAGACTCTGCCTCAAAAAATCCAGACCAAACAAACCAGAATTGAGGGCAAGCTGGGTGTGCCAGCACAGGTCTAGAATCCCAGCACTCTGGGAGACTGAAGGAGTAGGATCAAAACTTCCAGGCCAGCCTGACCAGTGTACTGAGTCCCTGTCTCAAAATAAAATATTAAGAGTTGGGTGAGCAGCTGAGTGCAGAGACCCTGGGTTCAATCCCTGTCCTAGGGAGAAAACCCTGCATTAAGTATTATTTCTTTGATTGCTGAATTTTGGGTGCAGTCTCTTAAATTTTTTGAGGCCAATGCCCTGCCCACTTCCCTTAGTCCAACTCTGACAGGTGAGGCCCACAGTGACCAGGGAGGTGACAGAAACAGAGAGCAAGGTCAGGAAGGACAGACGAGGGCCATGCTGCTGCGGAGGGGTCAGGCTGAGCCACGGGTGACGCTGGGAAGGACTTTCTGGAGTCGCAGAGGCCAAGGTCTCAGGGAAGGTGACAGAAGCGGCCCTGGGTCCCGAGAGGATGCCGGACCAGTCCCGGGGAGAGGTCGGGCCGGGAAGGTGGCCCAGGTCAGAGCCAGCTGTGCTTAGCCCTGTGCTCAGGCTGAGTGTGACTTCAGGAAACCAGGGAGGCTCTCGACAGGGTGGGAAGGAGGCCACGTGACTGGGTGCGCACAGTGACCGCGTCTCCTGGGTGCCACACAGAGGCAGAGGGGAAGCCGAAGACAGAAGGGGCTCCGGGGTCCCTGGGGACGGACAGCGGCATCTTTCCCAGATTCTGTCAAAGGAAACGGGAGGAGCCGTGGAGTCACCGGGACAGGTCGGGCTCACTGGTGCGGCCCTAGAGTGCGGGGCCATGTGACCTGGATCTAAACTCAAGTGCTGCGCAGTCCCAAGGCTTCCCCCGAGAGCAGAGGAATCTTTCACGGCCAGCGTGAGTGGCACGATCCTGACTGGTGCGATTGGAAAGTACGGTGGATGCTTCAGTGATAAATCTATTACAGAAAAAGAGAGCAGGGTATGGTGGTGCATGTCTGCAATCTCAGCACTCAGGAGGCTGAGGCAGGAAGATCATTGCAAGTTTAAGACCAGCCTGGGCTACAAAGTGAGTTCAAGGCCAGCCTGAACTGCATAGCGAGACCCTGTCTCAAAAAGACCAAAATAATAATAATAATAATAATAATAAATAAATAAATAAATAAAAAATAAAGTTTGTTACAATAAAAGATATAGTGCCATTAACACCTCCCTTAAAAATTCTTCCCTTTAAAGACAATGCACAATGTGTGTACCATTGTTGCCCACTGATTCATGTGTTTTGAAATTTTGTTGTAGATTTTTCTTCTTCTTCTTCTTCTTCTTCTTCTTCTTCTTCTTCTTCTTCTTCTTCTTCTTCTTCTTCTTCCTATCTCTCTCTCTCCCTCTCTCTCTCTCTCTCTCTTCCTTTCCTCTTTCCATCTCTGTTTCTCTTTTTAAAACAGGGTCTAAGCCGGGCATGGTGGCGCACGCCTTTAATCCCAGCACTTGGGAGGCTGAAGTAGGAGGAGCGTTGTGAGTTCGAGGCCGGCTTGGGCTACAACGCGAGCACAAGGCTGGCCTGAGCTACATAGTGCAACCCTGCCTCAAAAAACCAGGGCGAGGAGTTTCGCTCAGCAGCTTAAGCGCCTGTCTGTCAGGTGCGAGGCTGTGAGTTCGGTCCCCGGTGCCGCAAATAAATAAATAAATAAATAAATAAAACAGGGTCTGGCTGTGTGACCGAGGTTGGCCTCAAACTCAAGAATCATCCTGCCTTAGCCTCCAGAGTGCTGGGATTATAGCAGTACTGAAGATTCTAGGTTTGGATTTAAACAAGACCAAGGACTCACGCCCCCTGCCCTAAAAGAGCCCCTGCTCACACTCTGTCCCCCTCCCCCATACACATCCCTGCGTCTGCACAGAAAAGAGGAGGTAAGGATGGGGACTGGGCTCCTCAGGTCCCTGGCTGGGCTCAAGTCTGTCCTCCCACAAAATAGCCAGGTGCCATGCTGTGGGTCCACACAGAGCCAGGCTGCCCAGATGGGCTGTGATGGACCAGAGCTCTGGATAGTGAGCCTGCTGTCCCATTCTCCTGACCCACTGTTCAGGAGGCCCCTGCCCTCCAACACTCACTGCTGGCCCGAGAGAAAGTCCCCGGGCACTGGCTGCTCTCACTCGAGTTGGTGCCAGGTGTGAGCTGACTGCCACCGTCCTGCTCAGAGCCTTCCTGGGCTCTGCCCAAGCCCCCAGGCAGCCCACCCTACAACTGTGCGGGAAATGAACTTGCCACAGGCTGAGGACCACCACACTTGGGGCCACAAACTCGGGCCCTCAGGCCTGGATGTCTGTGTCCCCTCCCCTACCTCGTAGATTGTTATCTAATCTCCAAGGTGTTAGGAGGTGGGGCCCTTCAGAGGTGGTTAGGTCATAGAGTGAATGGGATTAGTATCTTCCTATGAGACTCCAGAGGGCTAGTCCAGGGGTGCACCGCTATAATTACAGCACTCTGGGAGGCTGAGGCAGGAAGATCTCAAGTTTGAACCCAGCCTAGGCAACTTTGCTAGACCCTGTCTCAAAAGAAAAAAAGTCAAAAAAAAAAAAAAAACCAAAAAGAGAAAAAAAGAAAGAAAGAAAGAATGAAAACCAGGTTGGTTGGCACACACCTGTAATCCCAGCACTGGGGAAGCTGACATAGGAGGATCATTGCAAGTTCGAGAACAGCAAAGTGAGCTGAAGGCCAGCCTGAACTGCATAGAGAGACTCTGTCTCAAAAAGACCAAAAACAAAAGTGCTGTGGGTATAGCTTAGTGAGAGTCCTCCTCCTCCATTCAGTCTCCAATACAGCAACAATAACTTCACCAACACAGAACCCGCCTCTTCTACCATGTGAGGACTCTTCGAGAAGTTGCCATCTATGAACCAGAAAGTTTGCTCTTCCCAACACTGCATCTGCTGGTGCCTTGCTCTTGAACTGCCAGCCTCCCTCCCACACAGTGAGAAATAAATTTCTGTTGTGCAAGCCAGTCATAGTGGCACACACTTGTAAATCCCAGCATTCTGGGAGGCTGAGGAAAAAGGATTGCAAGTTTGAGCCCAGCCTGGACAACTTAGCAACCTACTGAGCTCCAGTTTCAACAAAATAAATAAATATGGGGGGACTGGGGGTGTAGCTCACTCAGTACAGTGGCCCTGGGTTCAATCCTTACTACTGCAACCAAACAAAAAATCTATCGTATTTAGTAAATTTTTATAGCTGCCCAGACACATGAAGACACCCTGGCTTTCTCCTTCTTGGGGGGCTTCCCAAGCTGTGGTCAATCCGGCTCCTGTGCAATCATCTTGCTGTCTCTATCTCTGTCCCTGGCGAGGACAGGGCCTGGCCTGGCTGGCGCCTCTCCCCTGACCCCACATCTTCTGAGCTCCTTCCTGTCTCTGCCTCATCCCCACCCTCCACCCACTCCCTGAATCCTCCAGTCCCCAGCCACCGCCTTGCCATCTGTCCTCCACCAGAAGCCACGAGGACACAGCTGGCCGGGGTTGTCAGAAGGCTCTCCGAGGCAGCAGCACAGGCTGCCCCCCTCCCTGCCCCGCCTTCCTTCCCTTGCACCCATCCCCCTCATCCCAACCTCAGGCCCAGGGCCTCTTCTTTCCCACACTCACTTCTCTCCTCGGTGATCTCATTCAATCCCAGATTTAATCCCAGCCCTGACCTCTATCTCGCTTCCGCTGAAGTGTCCAAGTCCCACTGGACAGCTCCCACGTCCTTTGCCCAGAGCAGAACTCCTGCCTGGACCTGTCCCCCACGGGAAGGGATGACGCCATCTGCTGAATCCCCAAACCCTGGAGCCACCTTCACCCATCCTCTCCCTTACCCGATGTGCCCATCCATAAGCAAATCACGTTGGACCAACTTCGAGATTCAATCTCAGGTTGAGCATGGTGGCGAACACCTGTGATCTCAGCACTCCGGGAGGTTGAGGCAGGAGGATTACAAGTTCCAGTCCAGCCTGGGCAACCTAGTGAGTTAGCGAGATGCTATCTCAAAATCTAACATTGTTAAAAAGGATGGAGCTATCGCTCACTCTCAGGGTCCTAGGTTCAACATGCAGTATCAAAAAGAAGAAACAAATCATGACAAAAATTTTTTTTTAATTTCAGACAAAAACAGACTTCCTTTATTTTGCTTTTTGAGACAGGGTCTTGCTAAGTGGTCCAGGTTGACCTTGGGTCCCTGTCCTCAAACCTCCCTCACTGGTCTCCTGAGTACTGAGACTGTTTGTGAGTTGGTGTTGGTGGTGGTGGCAGTGGTGGCTTGTTTTTGCAACACTGGGGATGGAACTCAAGGTCTTGAGCAAGCTAACCAAGCTCTTCAGCATGGAACTACACCCCCCAGGCCTTTTAAAATTTAACTTGGGGCTGGGGGTTTAGCTCAGTGGCATAAGCACCTGACTGGCAAGCATGAGGCTGTGAGTTCGATCTCCGGTACCAAAAAAAAAAAAAAAAAGTAAAGAATATTGCATTTAGCTAGGCGTGGTGGTGCATGCCCATAATCCCAGCACTCGGGAAGTTCAGGCAGGAGGATCATTGGGAGTTTGAGACCAGCCTGGACTACAAAGCGAGTTCAAGGCCAGCCTGAACTGCATAGCAAGACCCTGTCTCAAAAAGACGAAAATAAATAAATAAAATTTAACTTTAAAATTTTGAGGCAGGGTCTTGCTAAATCGACCAGTAAAATATTTGGATCGCTTCGCCAATTTGTGCGACATTACTACGCAGAGTCGGAACCGACCTCCGTTTCGTTCCAGTTCCTCAGTGCACGTGCGGCCAGAGCTACCGTAGTCCTTGCTGTCTTAATGACCCTGCGTGGCTGTCCTGCTTCCCCGGGGAAGTTCGCCCAGGCCACTTCCTCGACGCGGTTCCCTCCGTGGCCAGCAGAGGTCGCTGCGGGGCCGAGCCGCCGGGACCTGTCGCCCTAGCAGCCCGGTTCCGACACACCGTAGCTCACAGCCCCAGCTGACCCAGTTGCTGGGCTCAGCTCAGCCCCGCATGTGGGGCACAGGACAGAACCCCACCACACACACACACACACACACACACACACACACACACACACACACACACACACACGCTGCCCTGCAGCCCACCCAGAGGTCCTGGCCCTGCCCCAGTCCGGGCGGGGTGGTGGCCAGTGTCCTCTTCCCTGCGGCCGGGAAGCGGGAAAATCTTTCTCACGGTCAGATCCAGGATAATCTCAAGTGTCTTTTCACTTCTTTTGCAATACTGGGGATTGAACCCAAGACCTATGTGCTGAGCTATGGCCACACCCCTTACATAAAATCTTTTTAAAAATTTTGAGACAGGGTCTTGCTAAATTGCCCAGGCTGGACTCAAACATGAGATCTTCCTGCCTCCAGCTTCCAGAGGGCTGGAATTGCAGGCATGATCTCAATCTCTCCTGGTTCAGAAGCCACTTCCCAGTTCTGGGGCGAACTGAAGTGGGGAGTGGTCTTAGTCCTTAGGGACTGTCCCCCACCCTGACCTCATTGACCCACCCACTCACCCTGGCTCTAGTTCTGCCTGCCACCCACTACTATGAGTCAGTACTATTTTAAGTTAGAGGCAATAGAGCTTCAGAGAGGCTGAGTGACCTGCCTGAGGTCACACAGCAGTAAGCAACTGTCCAAGGCTGGAGCCCAGCCCCATCTCTACACCGCCATCTTTCAGCTCACAGCTTGCTCTTGGCCTGAGTACTTGTCTTGCTTTCTAAGAGTGGTATTTATTTATTCTCTGGATTTCCGTCCAGTATTCGCCAGCCGAGGAGATGAAGGCGCGGCCTGCCTTTGAGTTCACAGTCCGGTAGACGGGTTTCCTGTGTGTCAGCTGAGTCTTCCCAGGCAGCCCAAAGCTTTCCCAAGGGGCAGATGCTGCTTCCTGCTCCTCCCCGCCCCGGGTGGGGACCTGGACGCTCCTCTGCTGCTCCCTATGGCCCCGCCAGGACGGGGCTGACCTGGTTCTGCAGCCGAGCGCTGCTGGGAGGGCTGGGCTTGAAGGCACATCCGGTGCTTCCTCCCTTCCTCAGAGCCACAGGGGCCATCACCGGAGCAACAGGGCCTCACGGTCAGTGGCCCCCATGGAGGGCCATGCTCAGGTCTAGGTCAAGGTTCCATCCTCACTCGCACCAACAGGGCCTTTGGCCTGCACATCTTTCCCTCTCCTCCTCTTCATTTACCCCATCTTGGCAAAGAAGAGTTTTCCACAACAAAATCTTCACCCCCTTCTCTTTTCTGAGGTTCTGATGATTAAACTCAGGGCCTTTGCATTAAGCTACATTCCCAACCTTTTTTTTTTTTTTTTTTTTTTTTGAGAAGCGTCAGCCTGCCTCAGCCTCAGAAAATACTGAAATGACAAGTGTCCACCATCAGGCCTGTCTCCCCACGACTGCATTCCGGGCAGAGCTCTCTCAGTGCTCACAAAACCCAACTTCTGACTTTTGGGCTTGTGCTCGGGATTAAGCGGTGCCCCACAGCAGTCTTGGGGCTCATGAACAGCAGAGGCTGAGACATGGGCCAGGAGGTGCCTTTTAGGCCTTTGGAGAAGAATGATGAACTCCAGGACTAAGGAGGAGACAGAGGCGAAGGCAGGTGGCAGGGACAGACGGAAGAGTGAGTCCACAGATACAGGAAGAACGGGTCTGTTTAATGACACAGATGGGTCTGGTTACAAACATCAGAAACTACAAAAGGAGGACAGGCAGTTACAAGACGACAGTGTGAGGACGGACAGGAGGGGACACAGGCACGGTAGTCACAGCAGCGGAACACCCTCCAGGATGATGTGCCAAGGGGCGCACAAGGGGGTGCCCGGCAAGGCCATCGCAGATGAGTGCACAGGACCAACTGGCAACCAGGGGCGGGCAGGGAGAGCCAGGGGAGGCCCTGTGGCCCTCCACCTTTCGGGCAGGCTGACATTCCAGGTTTCTTTACCGGGGTCCCTGCCACAGCGGGGAGCTTCTGAGCCCCTTGGTCTGCCCTGGCCCTTGCCAATTCTAGGACAAATCAGTGAGTCAAATCCTATGCGGGGGCGGTGGGAGACCCAAGTCCTTTATTCCCGGAAGTGGAGAACGGGAATGTGGGGGAGCTTTGCAACTAGATCACCCCAATTCTGCACATCCAGGCTTGGTCCTTTGTGCTGTTGTGGCCTCTACCTGCCCCAGAGCCCCCTGCCCAAAGTGTGCCCAGGACCCCCCAGACCTCACACAGCGGTGGGTGGGACTGAAGGGCCCAGGCCTCAGACACAGGATAGATATGTACGTGTGTGTGTATATATATATTTATATTTATATAGAGATCATATATAGAATATATCTGTAGAGTATATGGTAGACATGTGTGCGTGATACTCTAGATGGTGAGGTGTAGACCTGCATGCTGGGCAGCGCGATGAAACGGGGCTAGTTCATTCCAGAGTGACTCACAGCCCTGTCCCCGCTTCCCGCCGGCCGCCCAGCTAGGTCCTTCTCTGACAGGGAGTAGAAAAGCTAAGAGGGCCCCACTCTGCAAGGTGGAAGGATCCCTGCCCACCCTGCTGCGCTGGGGACAGCATCCAGGCAGCCAGCGCCGTCTCCTGGCAGCTCAGGGGACTGCGGTGGAGGCCTCCTTCGGGGAAGATGAGTCGGGGTTCCTCCAGCTTCCTTGGCACCCAGAAATGAAGGGTCAAGGAGCGTCTTCAGAACTCGGCCTTCTGCTCAAGGTGCTGCCAGGGAGGGGGAGCTGGGAGGGGTCCTACGGCCCTGAGGAGGGCAGCGTGCTGGGTGGGCTGTGGACGAGACAGGAGATGGAGGGAATAGGTTACACAGGTTAGGGAACTGGGGTGGGGGCCCTGGGGGCAGCAGGCAGGACACTTCCTGCGGTGACCCGGCATGGTGCAATAAGAAGCAGTCATTAGACCCCAGTCCTAGTCTTCCCTGTGCCACTGACCTGCTGTGTGAGTCTGGTGGCCCCAGAGAGCCCCAGATCTTTTCCTCTAAAATGTGGATGTCTGCCTTGCCTGCCTACTAGGGAATGGAGGAGGAGTAAATATTTCAGGAGCCGCACAGTGTTGTACGAATCTGAGGTTTCTTCCTATTCATTCCGAAGCGTGGTCCGATCTGTTCAGCCTGCCGAGACCTTCGCTAGTCCCCTCCATGTGCACCCGCAGCCCCTCTCAGCTCACTGACCACATCCCTGCCCAGCCACCCCTCCGCCCACACAGAGGCGCCCACACCCTGAAGCAGAGACAGTTCAATAAACAGTGGCGTCTGGCCCACCACTGCCTCCCTGATAAGAGGAGTTGGATGGGGCCTCGGAAGTCAGCTCTGAGCTCCCTCCCACCCTCCGAGTTGTGGGACCCAGCAGCACCCAGCAGCGCGTAGGGTCTGTAAGACTGGGACCTGGGGCACTCGCCTTCTCAGGGGGCCGCATCCCATTCCCTTGGGAGCCCAGGGTTGGGTGGAGGGTGAAAAGGAATGGGGGCGCAATCCCTTAACATGCCAGTTGGGGGACCTCGGTGTGGCTGCCCTGGCCAGTCCTCCACATCGACCATCTCCATCCGGTCCATGAAAGCAGAAACAGGAGCAGACGAGGCGGTTTCTGCATTTCCTAATATTTGGTGTTTGGCTCCATCTAAGTCCCTGGGGTCCAGCTGGGGCAGGAGAAGGGGGGTTCCTGCCATGTGTTTCTGATTCACTGAGGCTCAACCGCCAGCTCTTTGCAGTCCCCCTAGGCCCCCATAAAAAAGCCCTTTTCTCGAAAAGCAGGAAGTCTTGTCTCCTGGCTGTAAACAAACCCATCTGGGGGCGGCAGAGCCTCCTGGGGAGAGGAGTGGGAGGGAGGCGAGTCCCCCCACTGCTCCCCCTCCTACTGCTCCTCCCCAGTCCCTCAGGGTGATAGCTTTAGGCTTAACCCCAGCTTGCCAGCTTGCCAATACCCTTCCATGGCAGGTAAAAGTCTCCTGCTCGCTTCCCGTCTACTCCGGGGTCTGGGGCAGGCCAGCGCCCAGCTGTGCACATCTGGAGCTGGCCTGTCCGCAGCCCCGAGCTCCACTCAGCTCTCCTGGGGCGCTGCGATGTGGGGGAGGATGTAGCACAAGCTCCCTGCCTGCCCCGGTCAGCAGCAGGAAGGCCGGCAGGCCTGGCCTACCCACTACCCTGGGGGGACTTCCTCCTCCTCCTCCTTCTTCTTCTCCTCCTCCTATTCCTTCTCTGAGCCTGGCCTGCTGGAGAGGCCAGCAAGCAGGAGGCCCGTGCAGAGCCTGGGGACGGGATGCTGCCTGTTCCATGGGAAACTGCTGGGAATGTTTCTTTACAGCACGTGTCCGGAGCCACTGGCTGACCCTTGGCTTCCATTCCCACTTCCCTCGCCTCTCTCCTTCCTACTCCAACCCTACTCCGCCCTTCCATTGAGCTCCCACAGTCAGCCAGCCGCCCCTCCCCAGGGCCCGGAGTGTTCCCAGCCGCCTGCCACGTCGGAGGCGAGCGCCTCCCCAACCCCCACTGCCAGCTGGAGTCACCGAGGCTGGCCACCCTCCTTGAGCCCAGAACTGGGAGCTGGCCTGGGGGTCAGCCTGGAAGTAAACATGCACCCCTGGCGGTGTGCGTGTGAGTGCCGCCCACCCAGAGCCTGCGTGGCCTGGGCATGTGTGCATGCACACACATCCTCGTGACCCTCCTGGCTCTGGCCCTGTTGAGGCAGAGGGCGGTGGGAGCAGTGGGTCAGTGTTAGCTGGAGAAACAGGCCTATGCGGCTGGTGCCGGGGAGGAAGTGGCTGCAGCTGGCCTGGGCTGCCTTGGAGCCTGAGAGGCTATTTTTGCCACTGCAGCACCTCTCTGCCTGGGGTCCTGCGCTCCCTTGGTCTAGGGAAGGGACAGACTTTGCCTTGGGTTGGTTCAGGCGGTAGCAGGTCTGAAGTCAGAGGGAGCTGTCTGGCAGGCTGTTCCTTACTGTGCCTTACATGTGTCAGCCCCAGGGCCCCAGGAGAGATGGGGAGCCTAGGGGATAGGAGAGGTCATGGCAGGAGGCTGCCCAGCCCACCCTCGCCCCCTCCTCACGTGGTGGTGTTGGGGACCTGCTGTACCCAGCCCACTTCCTTGTAGGCAGCGGTCACGTGGCTGTAGATGAGGCCACGCAGCTTGGCCCAGGCTCTCTGCGTCTCTGGTGGGAAGTCGTTGGCACACTCCTCGGCGATCACCTCCAGAATGACCCCAGAGAGGATCTGGGGGCAAAGCGAGGAAGTGGTAGTGAATGCCTGGACACCCCAACCCCTGTGGCCCCCAGGACCCACTCCTGCCTTGTGTAAGCCAAGGGGATGATGTCCAACCCAAGGGCCGGGCAGCGGGGGGAGCCACATGGCCTCAGGAGGGGCCCAGCCCTTCCATCCTGCTGCCAGCGCCAGCCCATCGAGGCCCCTGCAGGGTGGCAGGCGGGGAGCCCTCCTGGCAGAGTGGGTTGTAGGTGCCGGCACTCCCCAGGGGCCTACCTTGAAATACACAGGCTCCACCTTGTGCTTGAGGGCGTGGGCTTTGCCCACGAGAGCCAGCACAGAGGACACCTTGTCAGGGTCGTGCAAGTTCTCCACCACGGTGTTGAGGGCCCCCATGACCCGGCAGGCGTGCTTCCGCAGCTGGGGGCTCCGCTCCATCTCCAGCGGCTCCTCCATGTGTTTGAACTGGCTGAAGTACTGCTTGGCTGAGGGAAAGTTCACGAAAAACCTGGTGGGAAGGAGGGGTGGGCGCTGGAGCAGCCAGGGACGATGGCCAGGGTGGGAGTTAGAGAAGCGGGAGCCACCCCCGGCCCAGGTATGGTTCTCACTGCAGTGGTCGCTTTCCCTCTGACACAGACCCTCCCTCTGCTCAGTCCTGACCTGGCCATGGGCTGCTCAGGTTGGCAGCTTCCTGTTGTAGGCCCCAGCTTCCGCCCCTGTCTTCCTCACGTCCTTCCCTCCCTCCGTCCTTCCTTCTTTCCCCTTCCCTCCCTTTTTTTTGTAGTACTGGAGACCAAACCCCAGGCTGCTGAGTTAAATTTTTTTAAAAATTTTGAGACTGTCTCGCTAAGTCGCCCAGGCTGTGCTCAAACTTGTGATTTTCCTGTAGCTGGATTACGAGTTTGTGCCACCATGCCCAGCTCTCCCTAGATTCCTATCTCTTTCTAAACCTGCCATGCCCTTCCAGGCCTGGTCCAGTCACTGTGGTCAGAGTCAGAGTCAGGACTCTGGAATCACCTGTCAATTATTCTCCATTTTATTTTATTTTATATTATTTTGTAAGAGATGGGAGTCTCCTTATGTTGCTTAGGCTTAGAACTCACAGGGTTCAAATAATTCTCCTGCCTCAGGCTACTAAGCAGCTGGGACTGTACTGATAGGTGTATGTCACTACCTCCAGCTTATTATTCAACTTTGCTGAGCCTTAATTCATAAAATGGGTATCATCGTTCCTATGCTATGGGTTGTTGTAAGGATGGAATGAGACAGTGTCTGTCCCCACCATACTGTCCACAGGATGCACACACTTGGCACCTGCCTCCCTTTATTATGACAGTTACAGCTCACTTCATGAACAAAACAAACTAAGGTCACTCAGCCAGCAAGGAGAAGACACAAGACTCAGTCCCCCTCCTCCTGTTCAGTCCCTTCTCTCCTCCCTACCCTGGACCCCTCCTCAGGCTGCATTCAATATTGACTGGCTGGTTTAATTGAAAATAACCATTGATGGAGCCAGGCGTGGTGGCGCACGCCTTTAATCCCAGCACTTGGGAGGCTGAGGTAGGCGGAGCGTTGTGAGTTCGAGGCCGGCTTGGGCTACAACGCGGCACAAGGCTGATCTGAGCTACATAGTGCGACCCTGCCTCAAAAAACCAGGGCCAGGAGTTTGGCTCAGTGGCTTAAGCGCCTGCCCTGGCAGGCGCAAGGCTGTGAGTTCAATCCCCGGTGCCGCAAAAAAAAAAAAAAAGAAAATAACCATTGATGTTACCTACCTGGGATGGTTCTGGTGTTATTTCATATCCGTAAGTCTGTAAACCTTTAGAGCAGATCCCTGGCCTTCCTAGCTCTAGCCCTTCTCCTCTCCAGCTTATCTGAAAGTGTCTAACCTTCCCAAATATTGCTTTCATTCTATCACTATCATGCTCAAAGCATCCCATGCCTCCTGATTATTGCACAAAAATCAAAACTCCTTAATCCGACACTACAGACTCTTACAAACTATCTCTCAGCCATCTCTCCAAAGCCATGGCCTCACCGTGTCCGACCCGTATCATCTTGTTCCAGCCCTACAGCTCCACTTACCATAGGCGCCAGTCCTCAGGCTGGCTGCCTCCTGTTCCCTGTGGTGGCGCCTTCCCCACAGACTGTCCCCTCTGAGTGCCCAGGATGGCCCAGACCTTCTGGTGTCCCCTCTAGACTGTTAGTGTTACTCAAGTGGCCTTCCCTGCCCACTTGTGGTCTGTGGTGCTGGACCCCAAGCCCACAGGCAAAGGCCAGGTCTCACGCATCCTCTGGCCATCGCCTGGCCCAGAGTCCTACAGAGTGCTGAGGGATGATGACAAGTGGGGTACCATGTGGGACAGGGCTGGGCTCAATCAGAACGTCACAGCTCCCAAGTGTCTTGGCCCTGTTCTCTCAGGTGTTTCCACCCCTTGGCAGGTCCCCTTGGTGATAACAGTTTGTAAGCTAGCCCTTCAGCCGGGGGTCGAGTCTCAGACATAACGGGACTGATGCAGAGAGAGTACAGTCTCTGTGGAGACTGAGACGGCCCCTCTTTGAGGCTCAGTGTGACCTTGGACAAACCGCCACGTGACCTCCCTATCTGCAGAGATGGCAGTGCCCGAGGAGCCCCACCGCCCACGCCTTCACAGACACACAGGTGAAGGCAATCGAGGTAAAGGGTCGAAAATACATCGTTTTCTGGAGAAACACTGTAATGAGGGACAGATGTAAAAACCCTGTTTGGACATAAATAAGCACCTCAGACTTTTGATGTTTTTATTTGGAAGGCACCACTACCTCTCTTACTGTATTTAATTGCCATGACCAAGCAGGTGTTCTGCCCATCCTTCTGCCAAAAAAATAGCCATACAATGTAAGCTCACAAATTTTTGTGATACCCTCCTGAAGTTGGCACTGTTTTTACCCTCATCTCACAGGCTAGTAATTGATGCCCATGGTTGCCCAATAAGGTGAATAGCAGTACCAGGAAAGAGCCAGGCTCTAAGGGATTCCCAGAGTGTCTGGAGAGACTGCTGGGCAGGGGGCTGGTGGCCTGGGACCCAGGTGAATCTCCTGCCTCAACACCCAGGGCTTTGTGGTGGCCCTGAGGAATGAGAGCCCTGGGGAGCCTCAACCCATACCCAGGGGACTTCAGGGGCCTAGAGTGCAGCACCTGCCTTCTAGCTCATCTCCCTGCCCGTGTCCCTGGGTGCGGGCCTAAGATGCCGGGAGAAGTCTCGCAGCCAGTCTCAGGGAGTTTCTTGGCTGCAGAGGCAGCTGGGCTTCCAAGAGCCTGAAATAGGCTCGTCTGAGTGTGAGGGGGAAGGTGTGAGCGTTACAACCGGGAGGCAGGGTGGGTGTTCCCTCTTGGTCTCCTCTCTGGCAGTGGAAATGTGGGGTCTGCCTCAGACCCAAGACAGCTCCTCCTCCACCACCCCTGCCTTGCTAACGGCTGGAGGCAGGGTGTGGAGGTCCCAGCCGCCTCCGTATCCCACAGACAGATAAGGGCAACTATTCATGTGCATGCATGTGTGTGCATGTGCATGCGTGCGTGTGGCAATGATCAGAAGAAGGCTGACGTCTCAGGCTTTCACTGGGTCCTGGGGGGCCTGGTCCTGGGGATGCGCAGGTTGCATGTGGACAGATGGGGGGTTGTGACAAGTGTTATGGGCACAGGATCTAGACTGGGACACAGGGGACCCTGAGAAGCTGGTGGCTCTTGACCTTGCCCCTCCCCCACCCTGCCCCACTGGCCAGAGCCTGGGACAGACATCAGCAGGAGGAGGCAAGGAGAGGAAGACCCATGGGACTGGAAGCTGTCGAAGAGTGGCTGAGACAGTGCTGGCCCAGGTTGTCCACGCAGGACTGGGGACAGAGAAGTGTGGCCAGGGTATCAGCAGGCCATGTCTGAGTGTATCTCAGGCTGTCTGAGATTAATGGTGGGCCTTTGTCTGAAGCTGAGTTTATTGGTATACATCCTCCCTCCCCAGCGTCAGGAATGGGCAAACAGCCAGCAGGGGGGTGTAGAGGAAGAAAGAAAGGGCTGGGGGGTCGCTCAGTGGGAAGCACTTGCTCAGCATACACAAAGCCCTGGGTGCTATTGCCAGCTCTGAAAAACAAACAAACAAACAAAAAAATGGAGAGAAAAAGAAAAGCCATGGCAAGAGCTCAGAGATCCACTGGCCCTGCCTCGGGTCTCAGCTGCTTTCTCTGCCCACCCCAAATTTCTAGGGGAGGTTCTTCGCTGGTAATGAGAGAGGGGAGGAAGAGAGAGAGAATGGCACAGACAACCTGGGGCTCAACAAGTCTCTAGAAAAATGTCCAAGGTCCTGTGACTCCTGTGGAACTGGGTCGGCCGTGGGCTGACCCATGGCTGAGCGCAGCCTCCAGGGATGCAGGCTGGTGCACCCGGGAGCCTCCATTCCCCACTGTGTGCTCCTGTGGGTGCTCCTGCACGTGCCAGTCAGGCTCCAGTGCCTGCGACTTCAGGATCTCAACCCCTTTCCTAGCTTCCCACCACCCTCAACTGGGTTCCTGGCCCTGGAGCTGCGGAAGGAGCTGCCCTTCCTCGGGAGTCCTAACTCCTCCAAAGTGCTTCTTCCTTTTGTCCTCCAAAACCTCTTTCTAGGTTGGAATCCCGGACTACCACCAGGTGCAGGGGAGGCAGAAGGGAGAGAGGGAGAAGAGGGGAAAGAGAATCCCGAGACCCGCGGGGCTGGGAGACAGACATGCACTGAAGGGTCTTCACATGGTGAAATATCCCCCATCTTCACATAGCAAGGCTCCCCTTCGGTCCCAGATTCAACAGCCCCCCTCTGCCAGGGGCAGGGGGCTGTTGGAGTGCCTGTCCGCTCCCTGGGCCCAGCATGTTCGGGAAGAGAGTCTAGATCTGGTCTGCAACTACAGTCAGTTTCTAGAGTGTAGGGCTCGGGAACATCAACTTGTAGGTGTGTGTGCACCCCTGGACAAGTATGGGCGCAGTGTCACTCTGGGTGGGGGACCTCAGCAGCACTTGCGCCTAGACGGACCCTGCGACACTGCATGTCCTCCTTGGCTGGGGCTCCAGGGCACAGCCCTGCGCCCCTTTCCCCCCCCCCCCGCCCACGCTTCTCAACCCTCACCAAACTCAGCAGGGACTGTCTCCCAAAGGACTGTTTGTTTCTAGCTCACCTGTGCCTCACCTGATGCCCCCTGCCAGGGTCCCCCTTAGGACAAGCAGGCACAGCTGGCAGAGCTGGACCTCAGTTGTCTACTCCTGACCTCCACTCTTAGCTCTGTTCTTCCTAGGAGCTGAGCTGGAGAGCAGGGTCTGCCCCTCCGCGAGCCCCTTCTTGGCAGACTGAGCCTCAGTTTCCCCCGTCTCTCACACAGAGAGTCCCTCTGACCTTCTGAGGGGCTGGTAAAATGCGAGAGCATACAGTTTGGCGGAGTGTCTGTGGTCCTCAGGGAGAGAGACCTGTGAAGCGAGGAGTTCTGAGGCCAGCGGGGAGGCGCAGCGCCCGAGGTGCCCTCCTGTGCCTGGTTCCCGGTTCCTGGTGAGCCCCACACCCGCCCGGAGCCAGGGAGGGTCAGCCTGGGCTTCGGCCAGCCCAAGACGCCCCCCGCCGCGCGCCCCCGCAGGCTCTGCCGGCCAAGGTAACAGCGGGAGAGGTGGCGGCGGAGCTCGGACCCCGGCAGAGCCCAGGTCTGCACGAAGCTGCCGCCGCCCTCTGTGCCCTGGGCCCGGCCCGGCCGGGCGACACCTACCTCACCAGGATGGCCACCCCCACGTCCTCGCAGCTGGCATACACCCGGGCCCACGTCGCCTGCACCGCCTTCCTCTCCGCCTCGGACAGCTCCTCGCTCCGCTCCCTGCGCTCAATCTCCATCTCGCCCGGCACTTTCTCCATGAGCAGCTCCAAGCCCAGCCCGGCCTCGCTCGGCGGCGGCAGGCGCGGGTCGCAGGGCTCGGGGTGCAGGCTGCGTGCGCTGCGGACGGGCGAGGGGTAGCGCGCCGGAGGGAGGGAGCGTGTGTGTGTGTGCGTGTGTGTGTGTGTGTGTGTGTGTGTGCAGGGTATATGTGCGGGGAGCGGGGGGTCCGTGGAGCGGGGGGGGGGGGTGATGTGGTCGCTGAAAAAAATGTTTAAAAAATAAATCCGCTCCGAACCCCCAGTTCTGTGTCGGTGAGCCGATCCTGGCAAGGTGAAGGCTGGGCGGGGTGGGGGCGATGAACGCGGCTGGCTCTGGCCCGCCCACCCACCCGCAAGGCCACCGCGGTCCCCGCCGGGCGGGGCGAGGGGTAGGTGTGGCCGAAGTGCCGTGGGGTCTCGGGAGGATCCGGCGGTCACGCGGCGCTGGGCGGCGCGGGCGGCACAGGAGTGCGCTCTGGCGGGCGCGGGACCGGGGCGGCGTGTCCCGGCTCTGGCTGCGCGCGGTGCTCGGAGTGTGCTCGGGAGCGCCCTTCCCGCGGCGGGGACCTGGCTGCTCAGAGTCAAACACGGCCACCCCGCCGCCCGCCTGAGGGGGCGAACGCGAGCCCCACCGCGCGCAGAGCGGGGCTCCTGCTCGGTCCGCTCCACCCCGACCCCGCCGCGCCGGCCGAGGCGCCACTCCCGGATCCCAGGCTGTGGACCCCGCTGGTCTCCCTGGCCGCCTACCGCTCGGGCTGTCTCAACTTGAGCCCAGAAGCCTGCGTCCTCTTTCCTGACCAATACCCCCTCTCCCTCAGTGAGCCGCGGTGGCAAGAAATCGCCAGGGGGCTAATTCGGGACAAGGCCCACCCGATCCGGCTGTCCTGCGTTCAGGACCTGGACCTGGCGGGCACAGTGAGGTTCCCAGGAGAGGCACCGCGAGTGGCACAGAGGCCCGAGGAAGGCCCAGGCGCTGGGGCATCGCAGCCCTGCCGAGGTCCCAGCGCCCGGGGCAGAGGAGACACTTGCTTCATCCTTCATCTGGGTGGGCTGCGGGGGAGGGGTGGGATTGGGCCAGCTGCTCAGTCCTGGCCCCATCTCAGACGCCCAGGGGAAGCCCAAGGCCGCACCGGGCCTGCAGTGCCTGACACAGAAGCCGCACTACCCGTGGAGTCTCTGGTTCACCCTCCGGTTCCCTGATGACCCTTATCCTGCCTGACACTTGGGTGCATCACAGCCCGAGCATTGCTGGTGCGGTGCTGCTCCTCAGCTTTGGTTCACATCTTTATTTTAAAACCCAGTTTCAAGGTTGAGTGCTGAAGGAAGCAACGAGAACCTCAGTTGCTCAGGGTCCGTCCCAGGGACTCGAGCTTTCCGCACCTGATGGCTCGGACCTCACATGGGATGGAAAACTAACACCTTCCATAGGGCTTAGAGGGGTGTAGGGGAACGGGGTTCTTCCATCGCTGTCAGATGGAAGTGTCCTGGCTGGGGCTGGGCTGTTTCTGGCTCCATGTTCCACACACCCTAAACTCCCCCAACAGTTTCCCACAGTTGGTGTGGAAACTTTCCCAAGAGGCCCCCAGGATAGGGAAAGAAACCAGGAGAAATCTCATTTCATTCTTTACCCATTTCATATATATGTCTTATGATAGAGGGATGTATCCACACAGTAGTCTGGTATACAATGAATAAGTTTATACTTTCTGTAATATTATATAAGGTAGTTATATAAGGTATAATTTGTATCTGCTTTGCTAGCGCACACTTACATTGAGCCTTTTACTGGAGGGTAA
Organism: Dasyprocta punctata; assembly: GCA_004363535.1. Classification (NCBI taxonomy): domain Eukaryota; kingdom Metazoa; phylum Chordata; class Mammalia; order Rodentia; family Dasyproctidae; genus Dasyprocta; species Dasyprocta punctata. The sequence continues at coordinate 32,816 of RJWM01014262.1, read as the reverse complement.
TCAGAAAAGTTTGGAGAGGGCTAAAACCAGGAGATGGAATGGAGCCAGCCCTTCACTCTGTGGCCGCCCTTGTCTTCCCGCCCCGTCATCCAATATCCTTTCCCTCTCCGCCTCTCCCGCTGTTGCCTCCGCTGTGACATCATTGCTCTCAGCTCATTACTGGAAGATGCTCGGTTTTTTTTTTCTTTTTTCCTTTAATGAATGCAGCCCCAGCAGTCTCCTGAGGGTCTGTTCTTCCTTGAGGACCTGCAAGTTCCAATGCCCACGGCTCCTCTTTGCAGCTTTCCTGGATGCCTGCAACTCCCAACGTGCTCCCTGGAGCTCTTTCACAGGGCCTAAGTCACTGGATTGCGGCTACTTGTTTAACTGAGCAGGTTACTGGGTTAGACTGGCAGCCCCTTGAGGACAGTCCGACAACTACCCATATGCTCACCCTGAAGGGGGCTGACACACCGGCCTACTAGAAGGGAGATCCTGGGTCCAGTGAGGTTAATCGGCCTGCACAAGGTCAGGGCTGTTCACCCCACTAAGAGGCTTGAGCCTCCTAATCCTCGCCAGCAGGAGCTTCGGGACAGACACAGCCGGCAGTGGCTTGTGAGAGCCGGCCAGGGCCATTAGGTCCCTGGCCTGGGACCTTCTGCAGACTCGGCCTGGGGGGGGATGGGGCAGCTGAGCCATGTGCACCACCCTCTTCCTGCTGAGCACCTTGGCCATGCTCTGGCGCCGCCGATTTGCCAACCGGGTCGAACCGTGAGGAACTGACTGGGTCATGGGGGCGGGGACAGCCTGCTGGGTTATAGCCAAGCTGAAGTGGGCGGTGGCTGCCTTGACTCCAGCGGGCTGGGAGGGGAATCGCAGGAATCCCCGAGAGGGTCATTTTCAGAGCCTCTGGCCCCACAGCCCCAGGTGGTTGAGCTGTGGGGAGGGACCGGGTAGGGCTGGGCACCGCCCATAGCTTTCCCTGACTGCTCTTACTTCCCACAGAGAACCCAGTGGAGTGGATGGGACAGTTACTATGGGCAGCAACTCAGACACGGAACTCCAGTCCTCAGGCAGGTGAAGCAGAAGAGTCAGGGGTAGAGGAGGGAGGGGGCTGCCGTGGAGGCTGTTGATGTGCGCGCGTGTGTGTGTGCGCGCGTGCATACGTGTGTGCTCGTGTATGGTCACCCTGCATGCCTGGCAGACAGGCCAGATGTCTCTTTTCACCAGGTGGGAGAGCGGAGGAGAGTGGGAGCCCCTGGCCCAAGGCTGCGTTGCCCTGCTTCTCTGAGCGAGCGAGCGTCCCCAGGAGCGCCTTCTGTCAGAAGGCGGGCGCAGGGAGCCGAGGGAGGGAGGAGGCAGAGGCAGCTTCGGGTTGCTTTGCTCACCCGTCCTTGCCCTTCCCTCCCCCTCTGTCTCCCTCTGCCCCCACCCTCTGCCTCGGCAGCTCCACTGCCTGAACCTACAGCAGGATTCGCTGTCCAGTCCCCAATAGAAGGTGCGGGAGGAGCATGACGTCATCAGTACTGAGTGCCATTGGCTGGGCAGTCCCTGGGGCAGGAAGCTGTCTCCAGTGGCCAAAAGTTAACTCTTCCCTAGGCTGAAGCCATGTGGCATTTAAGGGGTGAAGCTGTGGGCACTTCTAGAGTTTTCTTCCTCCGACTCTTTGGTAGAGGCTCCCAACAAGACACTGAAGAAAATCAATCAATATGTATTAAGGACATATGTATAAGGTGTTCCATATGTGTCTATGGACACACCTAGCGTGGGAGACCTTTCTGAAGAGTGGTCTCTCTCACCCCTACATTGATACACAGAGGAAAAAAAAAATCCTAGGGGCTAGGCATGGTGGCACATTCGTATAATCTTAGCACTTCAGGAAGCTGAGGCAGGAGGATTGTAAGTTTGAGCCCAGCCTGGGCAAATTAAGGATTTACCTAGACAAAATGCAAAATTAAAAAGGGCTGGGCATGTAGCTCAGTGCAAAGCTCTGGGCTCAATCCCCAGTAATGGAAAAAGAAAGAAAGAAAGAAAAATCCTAAGAAGTCATCTGGTTCCAGGGTCACTGGTAGGAAGGTGTCTCCACCCAAGCTGTCCTCAGGTGGTAGGTACAGTCAGCAGGCATGCCTGTGACCCTCTATGTCTCTCTCTGGGTGGAAGACCTGCCTGCAAGGTGTCCCTTAGATGTGTAGAAACTGGCAAGAGACATAAACAAGGATAAACTAGGTAAATGGGTAGAATTTGAGACCATACTCAAATGAAATATATCAGACACACATGTGTAAACATTGTCTCACTAGTGTTGGAAGCTGAAAGAAACAACATCTATCTATCTATCTATCTATCTATCTATCTATCTATCTGTAATAGTTAAGATAGTTATACTACTGATTTCTCTGAGTTCATTGAAAAGAAAGATTTATGCTGGTATTGTTCAGACAATTGAATGCAGATGTCTTGTGCTCTAGGTGAATGATTTGGGTATGTACCATTGTTGCCCTGATTGTCATTTGGAAATTTTAGGGTTTTTTTTTCTCTTTGAAATAAAATGGATTTGAAAAAAAAAAGAAAGAAAGTAGCAACAGAGAGAGAACTCTCAGTCCTGCAAGTCTCCCACATTTGGACTGTCATAAAGCCCAATGTGAAACAGAGGCATTTTGGAGACACCTTCCTGACTCCACCGCCAGCTAAGATCATCCTGTCATCCTGTGAGAATAATTAAATAAGCTGACATAAATAAGATGATTTTTTTTTTTTTTTTTTTTTTTTTTTTTGGTACCAGGGATCAAACTCTCGACCATGTGGTTGCCAGGCAGGTACTTATAAGACTGAGTTGAAGCCCCAGCCTGTTTGATCTCTTACTGAAAGACTGAATAATTTATATAACTATTTCATTTCTTGTAAACTAGACTTAGTAACAAAGGGGAGGGGGTTCTGTGAAGACACAGAGTAACTACTTGGTAGCTGTTCTTATTTTACACTCAGTGCTTTATTCTTTCCTAGAGGTTTCTCACACATAGTTACTTACATAGAAGAGGGTTGGAACACTCGTGGGTTTTTTTGTTTGTTTGTTTTTTGTTTGTTTGGTTTTACATCTCTCCTTAATGGTTACAGAAACTGAGGAACAGGAAGATTTAAAGGACTTGCTTAAAATCGCCCACCCAATTTGTGTCTGATGTGGAAGCATCAGGCCTCTCACTTTTAAGCAAACCCTCTTTTGCCTGAAATGGGCCTGGCAGGAGAGGAAAGGGTGGATTTGCAGACCATCTAGCCAGGTCTGGCCTGGAGTGACTTAGCCAAAAGGAAGTAGTGCTATTAGCTCCTTGGGAACCAGTTATCTGGAAAAATTGGTCCAACGTGGAGGAACCACTGGCTGATGGTGGCTGCCACGGAGGACTGGGCTAAATGTAGCATAGGGATGAGATTTCTGCTTTCTAGTTCCAAGCAATAAATTCCAAGTTGTTTCTTAGGTGCGCCTTCCCTCAATACCCGAGTGAATGGCTAGGTGTGGGGATAAGAGGGAGAAGGCAGCAGAAACGTGGGTTGTTCTTTCCATTCAGTCCTTTGACTGCTGTTTTCTCTGCCTAGGGAGAAAGAACCTCTGAAGTAAGCCTTCACCTCACCAGGCCGGGCTCAGCTCTGGGGACTGGGATCAGCTGGCCAGGCAAGTAGGGCAGGGTCAGGAGTCTGGAGGCCAGAGGGTAGGGCTGGGGTCAAGACGGAAGAAATACTCAAGACCTCGCCACACCAGGCAATCTTTAGCTCCGGTGGTCACTGGTGGAAGCTGAGTGGGAGGACGGAATTGTTTGTTCAGCTCCATCGTGAGCCTGATACATCGTGGGCCACAGACAAAGGCTGGTTAGAGAGGAACCAGGTGTGGGATAGATGGTGGTTGTGCTGGGACCTGAGGATTCTGCTGGAGGACTTCTAAGCAAGAGGTGGTGCTCCTGGATGTCCCCTCTCAGGGTCGAGGCCTGTCTGTGGGCACAGGAAAAAGTGCTGATCTATTTGGCTTTCTGTTTCAGCCCAAGTCTTCATTTATTCCCTGGCCCAGGAGGCTGTGACGGGTGCAGAAACAACAGCAACTGGGGGAATGGGAGAAGCAGCACTGGAGAAGGTAGGCTCCGCCCTTTCAGCCCCTGGACAGACTCAGGCTGTGAGACTCCTGAGTGAGGCCTGCTTGGGGCTGGCAAGAAGAACAGCGCTGCTTGCTGCTCTTGGGCTCCCTTCCTTTTGCATTCCTGGGCATTCTCTGAGGGACACAGGAACCTGAGAAGGTCTGGAGAGCGACTTGCTGGGGCCCACCATGTTAACTTGACCAAGAGGCAGGGCCAGGCAGAAAGTGAGGAGACTCCAGAATCAAGGGACAGAGGATACGGCAGGTGTCGTGGCATATGCCTGTAATCCCAGCACTCAGGAGGCTGAGGCAGAAGGATTGTTGCAAGCTCAAGACCAGCCTGGGCTACAAAGTAAGCTCAAGGCCAGCCGGACTGGGACAGAAAGACCCTGTTTCAAAAAAAAAAAAAAAAAAAAAGAGCTAAAGGGACAGAGGATAGCCCACATCCATGACTCAAGGGCTTCCATTTTTCTCCAAGTCATTCCTCACAACAATGCATGAAGACTGCATTTTATGAGTGAGGAAAAAGCGGGAGGTTCAATAATTTGCCCAATGTCACCTAAATTGTTAACTGGGGAACCCAAGATTCACTTTGAGGCTGCAGAACCTAACCTAGTCAGCAACTGCTTGGTAAAAAAGGGGGAGTCTATTGTCTTGGTCAACTGTGTGATGGCTCCAGAGCGATTCTGTTAGGCCAGGCTGTGGTCCAAGGTTATGTTGGTGTCAGTTTGCCATGGCGGCCCCAATTTTTGGTGGCGTTCTCCTCTCCCCACTCCCCAGAGCTCACCCTGTCTTTTGGCTGCTCTGCTGAAGTCATCAGTGAGAAAGGCCTGCTGGAACTGTGACACGTCTGCTGGCTGCTGGGTGGCAGCAGTCACCAGCTGGTCTTCCGAATGTGTTTTCTGCGTGTGTGCGTGTGCACGCGTGTTCCAAATGGGCTGTAACGTGTGGGAAGGGGAGACGCATGACACTTGTTTTTGTCAATGTACTGACTGCTCAGTCATGGTGGTGGCCTCCTTCGTCCCCAGTGGCTCTGCCATTTCTCTTTCTTTACAGTCCTGCCTGATCCCAAGAGGAGATAAAAGCAGATTTCCACTTGCTCACAAATCCAGGCACAGACCCTGCAGGCAGCTGCACCCAACTGCCTCACAGCCATTAATCTTCAAAAGCTCCCCCACCCCACTCCCCCATTCAGGCATCTCTGCTCCCAATCCAGCCCCCCGCTGCCGGCCCAGCGGTGACCTCTGCCTGGCTGGCCCCTGCCCTTGACTTTCAAGCAGCAGGAGATGGAAGAGTTCTCTAGACAGCAGCACCCAGCCACTGCTCCGCATCTGCAGGGAGGCAGTGAGCGATGCGGCAGCTGAGAGGGAACTTACTCTGAGGCTGAGGGAGGAGGCCAGAGCCTGCCGACGCTGCAGGAGCCTTCCGTGGGAGCCTCTCAAAGTAGGGCAGGGAGGAGGCAGGGGAAGGTCGCACCGGGGAAAGGAGCCTGCCAGAGCCGGAGCGCCCACCTGACCTAGGCCATGAGCCTGTGGCCACCTGTCTCAGCTCCTGCCAGCCTGTCTCTCTCCTGCGAGGCATGAGCCTTCCTGGTGACAGGACTGTCAGGCTGTTCCCAGGACACCCCCCGCCCCGTGCTCCTGATCCCATCCTCGAAGTTATTCCCTAATCTATCTGCCATGCTCTTGTCACCTCGTCTTTGCCTCCACTCTCTGCCATCTCTAAGTTGCCCGCCTCCTTCCAATGGTCTGAGAAATTGTCAGACCAAGGTCATGGGGCAGGTACACAGGGCTGGCTCCAGACCCAGGCACTGCCACAGGGCAGTACCCTTGGCAGCACTGTTCAGTGAGCCTGGGCAGGATCCATGCCAGGTGAAGGGTGGGAAAGAGAGAAGCGGGTGCTGGTGGCGAGGAGTGTGGCTGCCATGTGGGCAGGGAGGGAGGGCCTTCCTCCCCTAGAGAGCAGGCTGGCTTTGGGGGGAGCAGATTGTGTTTACACCTTCCCCGCACACCCGGCCCACGCTCGCCTCTTATTCCCAGGGCCTCTCCCACCCCTGGGTTCTCTGCGAAATCTGCACATTTGCAGCTTCTGCTGCAGAGTTGCCTCCCTCGGGTAGAACTCCTCTACCAGAGGCTCCGGGACCTGGGTTTCTCTCCTTGGCCCGCTAGCACCCATCACGGGGTGAGTGTGAAGTTTGGGGCAAGGGTGGACCCTCTTAGGGGAAATCACTTAAATTGTGGCCGTGACACTGTCCCCACAGAGCAAGTCCTTTCTCTCCCCATTTCCTCGGAAAGAGCCACTGCTTGGCAATGGGAGCAGGAATGCTTAGGATCTCGGTAAAAAGAGAGTCGAGGGCAAGTAGAGAGAGAGCTGAGAGAGCTGGCTCAGCCCTAATTCAGGATGCCGGCTCTCATGAAATAACAATGAAGGAGCGAGGACTCTGGAGTCAGAGCACCAGGATCTGAATCTCTACCGCACCACCACTGGTTGACCTTGGGTTTCTTACTGCATGTCTCTGTGCCTCAGTTTACTTCTATAAAATGGAGATGGTAGCACTTACTTCTGAGTTGGTATGAAGGTTAGACAGTGTACACAGTGATTAGCACACCTAGTAAGCCCTCCATACATGTGAGCTGGTGCAATTATCAGGGAACTGTAAATTACGGCACAATGCCGGATTCAGAATAGCTGGCGTTCCTTCCTTCTCACCCCATGGTCCTTCCTGCCCTGCCTCTCCTGCCACACAATCACTGGGCGATGGGCAAGTACAAAACAATCTAGAGGAGGGCAGAGGGCACCCAGTGAGCCTGTACTGGCAAGGACCACTTGGCCTGTGTGTGCCCAGAATCCCATCTCTTCCTCCACGGAGGTCTTGGTCTGGATATCTCCCTTCAGCGGGCGCTGCTTCCCAAGTGCACCTTAGCTGCTGAGGAAGACAGGCATCATTCGCCCTTGTGCTCTTCCCTCTTCATCTGAATGCTAATCTGTCTGCTGGCCAGAGCCTGAGTGACAAGGAAGAGGCTGCTCAGAGCTGCAGGGTGGCCAAGGGCAGCAGCCGGAGCAGGGAGGTGCTATTGTCTGCTCCTCCTGTGGCTGACACACAGGGTGGCTGCCAGTCTCTCTCGGAGACTGGAACATGACCAGAGAACTAATGAGGTGGTGGAAAGGAGCAAGGAAGTAGCCGTGGCAGCTGCAGCAGCTGCTGCTGTCCGGCGTCAGCCTGGGGTACAGATGTGGCTTTGGGGGAGGACCTGCCTGTCTTGAATGTCTGGTGTGCATCTGCGTGTGCAGAACACTCCCGAGTCAAGGTGTGCATGAGAGGCCCTGGCCCAAAGCCCACACAGCCAAGGCCAGCAGCCCAATTTGAGGCAGGCACAATGCAAGAGCCAGGTACCCCACTGACCCCACAGGCACCCTGGGCCCCTCTGCAGGGGCCTCGCGTCAGGAAGAAGCCTGAGCCCTTGAGGTAGAGGAAAGTAATGCTGCTTTGGGAGCTACAAAACAAAGAGAACAGCAAAATGGCCTACACTGAGGCTTACATTAATATAATGATAATAACCTTAATAACGCTATTAATAATGGCTAACATGTATTGAACATTTTTATGTGCTAGGCACTGTGCCCGGTGCCTTATTTATAGGTGTTATGTTATTTACGTGGCAGGAGCGGTTGTTATCTTCATTTACCCACTCAGGGACGTGATGCTCACAGAACCTGCTCAAGGTCACTCACAGCTAGCAGGGCAGCCAGGCCTGCATGGGGGAAATCCAATGGCAAACCTTGGGGCAGAGAGGATCAAAGTCTGGGGTTAGTGAGGCACAAACTCTGGAACCTGGACCGGCCCTGGACATGTCTTTGGTTGAGATCAGCGTCGCCAGGGTGATTCCTGCTGGTATCTCTCCAGGGACACATGAAGCAAGGGCAGACCAGACTCTGGGCCCCAGAAGGCCAGCTCTCGCCTGCCAGCTGAGGGATGTGAAGAGTTGAGCTGCCTCCTCCTCAGAATCCATCAGTGGCCCACAGGGAAGCAGTGGCCCTTGCTGGCAGGGATGAGACAGCAAGGTCATAGCTCACAGTCACTGCCACTGCGTCCTACAGCCAGGGGCGGGACCCTGGGGAGAATAGAGAAAGGCAGCCAGCAGCCCAGCAGGAGAGGCGGGAGCACAAGGCAGCAGACTGATTTGACCTGTTTGTGTTCCTGAGGGGAGGACGCAGGCAGAGACCAAAGAGGTGTCTTCAAAAGGGATTCAGGACAAGCTGCAAACAAGTCCTTTTACTTAAGGACCACAGACCCTCTCTGTGGGATACATGTGCCCCCTAGTGGGGGATAGGACTAGATGGTGACTATGACAATTACAACGAAACAAAACAAAAGATTTACAGACATTCTCTGAACCTATGAGCTGGGGAGAAGTATCAGTCTTGTCCCTATGTGAACACACACACACACACACACACACACACACACACACACAGAGTTAATATATGCAGAAGCCATGTGAACTAAGCATTAAAAGAAATTAATCTATTCCTTTGGTTTTTTACTTACACGTATGTACTGGGAACCTACAGTGGACACACACCGTGTCAGGTATTGGGAGTGGTATGGTGACAAAAAGAGTCTGTATCACTCCCTGCCCTTATACTTAGTGCATCCAACGATCAGACCTAGAAAGCCTAGTTCTGCCAGCTTAGCCCTACCTGTTCCTGTAACCTTTTGTTCTCTAGACCTCAGTTTTTCCCATTCAATAATCATGTGTTGAATCTAAGTGGGCTGGTATTCAGATTTAAAGAACTAATGCCCTCCTCAGGAAAAGAATCATGGAGTAAAATGAAGGGATGGACCAGGTGACCTCAGGGCCCCCACAGATTTTCCTCATCCAGAGAGACTGTGTCTGGAGGTGCTGACCAAGGCTTGCCGCGTGACAAACATTTACGCAGTGTTTGTGTGCCAGGCACTCTGGATACAAAAATAGATTAAGATCTTCTGCCACAACCAACCAGGAAACTGGGAAAAATATAAGAAACAGACACCTGACAACAGACAACACACAGGACAATGTCCTCACAGCTGCCTTGGCCTCTGCCCCACAGAGACAACTCCCTGCTGTTCATAAAGATACCCAGTAGACTGATGGAATCCAAAAACAGCAGCAAAGGTATCATCTCACTGGAGAAAGGAAGGTCCTTTCGACAGGATACAAAAAGTACTACCAATAGAAGAAAAATTCACTGGACTTTATCCAAGTTAAACTTCTGCTCTTGGGAAAGCATGGGAGAAAATATTTGCCAAATATCTAATAGACTTGTATCCAGAATATATAAAACACTTTTACATTTCAATAATAAGAAGACAGCACATTTTTAAAAATGGGGGAGGAGCCACTATACCAAAAATATACATATAATCAATGAACACATAGAAGGATGTTCAGTATCATAAATCATCAGGGAAATGCAAGTCAAAAGCACAATGAGATACCATGACACACTGCTACAGTGGTTTAAATTTAAAAATGACTGTAATAAGGTGAAGATACGGAGAAATTGTAATCCTACAATAAAACCACTCAGGAAATCAGTGTGATGTTCTCTTATAAATGAATCCAAGAGGAATGAGAATTTATGTCCATAAAAAGATTTTACAGAAATGTTCAAGCAGTTTTATTAACAATAGCTCCAAACTGGAAGCAACCTAAATATTTACCAACTCGTGAGTAAACCGAGGTGCATTAATACAATAGAACAACACCTAGCAATAAGAAGACACGAACTGTGGACAGCAGCGAGCACATAGGTACACTGAGAAGCCAGACACAAAAAGAGCACCTCTTGTGAGATTTCATTTATGAAGTTTTAGGACAGGGGAAACTAATCGATAGTGACGGAATGCAGATCTGGGGCTAACAAGGGCCAGGAATGGGATGGGGCTGACTGTTCAAGGGTTCGAAGGGGCCCTTTGGGAGGACAAAAAATGTCCTAGATCATGTCTGGGATTATGCTGACTGGACTCTAATGGCACATTTTGAGTGGATGTACTTTATTACATACGTTGTATGTCTCAATAAAGATGACAACACAGTTAAGACAAGAAAAAAGGCCTGATCCTTGTTTTGCTCATGGCCCAGCAGAAAAACCAGACAGGAAAAAAAAAAAAATCCAAAGCAGTGCAATGAGTGTTAGAAACATGTCTAAGCGAGACAGGAGCTCCCACTCGCCCAGGCACTGTGGTCAGTGCTTCATACACACAGTTGTAAAACAGTCCTGAGGGGTGGGATGATCACCACACCACCCATTTTACAGATGAGAAAAATGAGTGTTACAGACAGGGGAAGGAATCTGTCCAAGGACACACAGCTGAGGGCAGCAGAGCCGGGACTTTGATACAGCTTGGTCGGATTGCAGAGCATGTGCTGAGCTACCTGCCACGAGGAAGGAGCCACGAGCAAACCACTCGGGGGCCACTGTAGCATCACAGCCAAGAGCACGCAGAGGAGGCAGTTATGAGCTGGACCTTGCCAGGCAGGGGAGAAGATGAAGGGAAGGGAACAAACACCACCACGAGTAAGGGAACGCAACAGTTGTGAGAAGACAGGTTTCTGGGAATGGAAAGACAGGTCCAGGAAATAGCAAATGAGGGTTAGAATATTACATATTCTTTAAACTTGTTTATTTTTATTTTTCTAAATTCTTTTCTTTTCTTCTTTCTCTTGTGGGACTAGGGACTGAACTCAGGGCTTTCACACTGAGGTAGCTCCCCAGTTTTCTTTACACTGAACTACATCCCAGGATCTCTGTAAGTTGCTAAATTGCCCTGTCTGGGCTTGAATTTGCAATCCTCCTGCTTCAGCCTCCCAGAGTGCTGAAATTATAGGTGTATACCACCATGCCTGGTTTAAATTCCATTTGTAAAGTAACAATTTTACTAAAGGCAACAGCTTTGCAGAGCAGGTGAGTGAAACGCACTGCTTTTCTTCCAGAATACTATTGTAAGCTCAAAGAAATAATACACAACTCCAAGGTCTCTATTCTCAGTAAACAAGAGGGTACACATTGTTGTATTTCTCCTCTTCCAGAAAGTTTAAGTTATATTCAGTGATCGAAGATTTCTCGCTGAACAGGATTTGTGACAATGTTTCATCATCTTCTGGGAAGAAAAAGTCCTGTATGTTTTCATGATGAACTTTGTAGGGGAATGAACTGAAATCACTGGAGTCATGAAAAAATCTTTCATTGTCATCACACAATATTTTAGGAAACACATTATGGTGGTGATGTTAGTGTTCTGGTAGTATAACAAAACACCTGAGATAAGATAATTCACTTATTTTATTTTATTTTGGCTCATAGTTCTGGAGGGTCCAATCAAAGGCTGGAGGCACTTTGGGCCTTTGCTTTGGGCCTCTAGGAAGGCCAACCATCATGGTGGATGGGAGATGGTGCAAACTGCTTAGCTCCTCAGCCAGGAGGCAGAGAGGGAAGGAGAAGAGACTGGTGTCCTCAAATCCCATTCAAGAGCATACTCCCATCACCTAAGGACATCTCACTCAGCTCCACCTCCTGAAGGTTCTACCACCTCCCAACAGTGCTACATTAGGGGCCAACCTTTTAACATAGGGACCTTTGGAAGAGATTCAACATTCCAACTATAATAGCATTGTAACTTGCAGTCAAACTGCTTTCTATGTTTTCCCATGATTCATCCTTTCGGGGAATTATTCTTACCTCTCCCCAAAATATGAGAAGTGACAATACCATTTAGGATGATTCTGACTCTAATGGACTGCCCAATTAAAATGACTTAAACAATACAGAAATTCATTTTTTAAATCTCACCTTTTTGTATCCTCACAGAAACTAAGATGGCATTGGTCATAGGACACATCCTGCATTCAGAAATACTGAAATACAAAAATATATCTCTGAATCAAAACAAGAGGGGGCTGAGGTCAAGGTTTTAGGGCCTGTTATTTCAGCAGTTCAAGGGCATCATCAAGGACTTGGATTATTTTTTCTTTACTCTTTGCCTTCACAGGCCTTTGGCTCTTGCTCTGAAGGATGTCTCATGGATGCAAAATGGCCACAGCAGTCCCAAACACTGCATCTTCACAGTGTCCCAAAACCAGAAGAGAGGCTGTTACTTTTAAAAGCACAAAAAATTTCCCAGATTTGGCCTGAATCACACTGCAGACAAGATGAAGGAAGACAAGCTTGCAGAAGGGCCACTACCAGTACTTACACACAGATGTACTTCAGTGCAACTGCTCCAGGTGTCCACAGCTAGCCGCTGGGATATGACACATCCTCTTTTATGTTCTTACTAGTGAAATTAAAGATTCCTTTCAGGGCTGAGGAATCAAGTTCAATATTGCAAAGACTCTGTCTTCTATTACTGTGGGTTTTAGAAACTATGTCTTAAATCCATCAGTGACTGCCAAACACAGCAGACCACCTGACTAACTTCACATTGAGAGCCTGGGTCTCAGAAAAGCATCAGGGACTCTTGGCCCTGTTTGGTTTGTGATCTATTTCTGTCCCATGTCAATCAATACAGAGCTGCATCGCTCTTGTTTAACAGTGGTGCAATAATTCCACTGGATGTAAAAGTCAAACAGACTGGCTCTCACTAGCGATGAGGGCAGATGGGATCACAGTTCAAACACTTCAGTCACAGCTGGTCTATCCTGACGGGCTGCTCGCTCGTGGAAGTCTCTCTGGTTCTTTCTGGACTGCCTCTGCAGTTGGACCTCGAGTGTGATCGGGCAAAGGGCTTTCTATTTTGCTCCACCTTTTTGGCCACTGCCCAGCTACCCGTGGCACCCCATCAGTTCCAACAACGCTGCTTTCTAAGCACCACCGCGCACCGCAGAGAATGCTGTGCCCGGTGAGGTGTAAAAGCTACACAGGGACTGTGGCAGAGGAGGGAGCTATGGAAAATGGCTCTGCCTACACACTGGGTGGCAACTCGTCTGGGGCCCGAGATGACCTTCAAAAGCCTGGATCTTCACAGTCTTTCCCAAATTATTATAGAAAGCTAGGTTAGGTAGAAATATTATAGGCAGTCAGACAGGGCTAGGCCCTCGCAGAAGCCAGTGCAGAAGATAATGTATTACAACTGTGCGTGGAGGTGCATTTGTTGAGGGCCAAGATGGAATGACTACACCTACATATTTCTCTGAGGGATAAACAATAATGACTGATATTTTAAATAGGCATCTGTCACCTGGGTGGGGGACCAAGACCTTCTTGACTCATCCCTTCCACGAAAGATCCTTGTTCTTTCCATGCACACTTGCTTCATGACTTGCTTCCCCACAGGATCAATATTACCTAAGTGACTAGACTTGTAATCTTAGTGGTTGCCCATAGTTTTGTCCCACCTTATATCACCTCATGATTTTGGCTCTATAAAACTTCCTTTGAGAAGTGGGCTCATGGGCAACCCACTTTGCAGGTCACCTCCTGGCTGTCTCAGGCAGGAGTTGTCCTTCCCTCAATAAATATTTCTTGCTCTTAATGTCTTTGATTCTTAGAAATCATTCTTCGACTTTGGGGAATATGAACTCAGCATATTGGACACCTAATAGATTGGGAGTTAAAATATTTCCCTTGTATCATTTGGGGGTCCTACGTCACTCCTTTAACAAAATCACCTCCTGCAGACTCTCACCCTCACTCCTCCTGCTATCTAGGGGCTCAAAACAGTAGAGCAGGTACCCAGCTTTCTCTTTTAAGTTCTGAATTGTCTCCAACCATCCCTGCAAACAACAATTCTCTTCCGGGGCCGGGGATATAGCTCAATGGTGAGGTCCTGAGTTCAATTCCTAGTACCCACACATACAAAAAAATCTTTTCCCTTCCCTTTTGCCCTTTGAAAGTTCTTATATATTAGATCAACTCATTTATGGTGCAGAACAACTTAGTGCTGATTGAAAGCATGAATTCCACAGGCTGGGATCAAATACTGATTCTGCCAGTTACCAGCTGTGAAAAATGTGGGCAAGTTCCTTCATCTCTCAATGCTTCTGTTTCCTCTTCTGTAAAATGGGCTAATGCTAGCACTTCACAGTGCGGTTGTAAGGTTTAAAGAGTTAATATATATAAAGTACTCAATGCAGTGAACAGCACCTAGTACCTGCCCTGAGGTATTAACGATCATTATTACCTTGCCCGCAGCAGGTTACCTACTCACTACAGTAGTTTCACAGCCAGCTTTTGGGAAATTTCTCAGAACTCCCTCAGCAGGTCTCAGAGGAACTTTGCAGAAAGCATGCATATTCTTCCTCAAATAATACGTCATCCAGGGTAAAACAGAGAAAGTCAAAGGCCAAAGCTCCCGTTGGATGAATTGATGATGATTTGCTCAGTACTTACTGAGAGCAGAGACAGCCAAATATCAAACCTGGCACTGTGAGGAAATGACCAAGAAAAAAAAATCTTTTTTGCTCTTGAAGAGTTTACAATCAAACTCTTGCTACATGATTTGCTTCCCATTGAATCAATATTATCTAAGTGACTATACTTGTAATCTTACTGTTGCCCATGGAAGAGGAGGTCAGAGAGAAACAAATGTGGAAACTAGAAAATAAACACAACATATTACCACATCCAGAAGAAAATAAGACTAAATGCCCCAGAGATCATTGCTAATGGGTTAATGGGAAGAGGGGAATGCAGAAAGGGATCCATGGTCTTGCAAATTTAAATTCATTTCCAAATAGGTGTAAATTCTGGCCCTGACTTATTTTTTTTACTGTGCTGGGGACAGCCCCTAGTTGTGTTGTGGCAAGGGCTCTATCCACATTCTGGTCTGGAGGTGTTTACTTTGCCTCCCCCAGCCCTTAATTAAGGGAACCCTGGTGGCTGTGGGGTTCCCACCCAGCTCACTGGGTTAGACCACCCCTAGAGACGCCCCATGCCCTCTCGCCCCAATTCTTCCTTCCCCAGGGTTTTCTCACTGAGCTACATTCCCTGTCCTTTTTATTTTATTTTAAAATTGTGAGACAGGGTCTCACTAAATCGCTAAATAGCCCAGGCTAGGCTCAAAATTGTAATCCTCCTGCCCCAGCCTCCCAGAGTGTTGAGATTACAGGGGTGCCCCGCCATACTCAGCTCAATGCAATTTTAAAAGCACTCGACTGGGACGTCGGACGAATCCCCTCGGAATCTCTTGGACTAACTCAGCGAACCACCCCAAATTACCGTAGAGCAATCACAAAGGAAATTCAGCGGCGCCTCAGTTTCCTCGTTGGTTGCTACCCCTTCGAACTTCACCCTCCCTAGCTCGCCCAGCGACTTTCTGGTAGAAGTAAACCCGACCTCCGACCCCCACCCAGCACCGGGGATCAAATTCAAGACTTTGAGCTCGTCCACGTTTGTTTTCAAACTGCTCTAGTTCTCCACAGACGGGCCTCACACCCGCCCCCCCGACCCTCTGCTGCCCCTGGTGGCGGCCACCATTTTACCCTGACCCCACAGTACTTTCAAGGTGAAGAACACTCAGCGGCGTCTCGGCGACGGCTGTTTTGGACTACACTTCCCACGAGCCCCTTCTCAACATCGCGAGATCTCCGGCGAGACTACAGGGGAAGACTTGTGCGCAGGCGTACTCTCACGTTCTTTCCGCGGTCTGCCTCGTGTGTGGAAGTCATGGCTGTTCGCCTTCGTGCCGATCCCGGTGAGCAGCCTCGAGATTTTGGTGATGATGTAAGGTTGCGGAGGTAGGGAAGTGGGGTTTTCTTGGAGCTAACACTCTGGGCCTCCTCTTCCTTAGACCTGAAGTGGCGATGATAAGCCCGATCTCCTTACAAAGTTGGGAGGGAGGGTTGAGCTTCCGGATGAGAAAATGCTTCCCAGAAGGTGAAGTTTGTTTTTTGTTTTTTGTTTTTTTTTTTTTGAATGGAGAGAACTGAAGCCAGTTTTTGGCGTCGGAGAGCATCTCCAGGAAGACGGAGGTCCTTACGCCCAGCGCGACCCAAAGTATCTCAGAGCCATTCCTACCTGGGTTGAGTATTCAAGCCTTGGTGGATGGGGGGGGTGAGGGGTTCCCCAGTCCTCACACAGGCGCTCTGACCGTGGCAGTTCTTAATTCATCGTCTGGAGTATAAATGTGTGAATACATAACACTTGGGGACGACCCCATCAGCCATTTTTGTTTAACGACTACATTTATTTAATGACTACATTTATTTAATGAATGGGATTGTAGACTCTGGAAATTCATAGCTTTAATACTGAACCTTTTTTTCCTTCCCTGAAGGCCTTTCTTTGACATCTGCAAAGGCAAGCTTTAAAGTAATGGATGGAGACTGGCCAGGATCTGGGTGGTCCCCAAGAAAGCAGAGATGGTGCAGTGGTCTCTGCCATATATTTTGTTCTGAAGCAAAGTTCAACTGTATGCGTGCATGCTGGTCTAAGTCCATTAGGGTAAGAACTCTACCCAGAATTTACAAGGCTAATTCTCAAATGGTAAAAATGGAGGGTGGGTACTGGTGTTACTTGGGACCGCTAGGTGTCACTGTTTAAATGAAGCCACTTTGAATGCCACTGTATAAAGGACAGAAAAACACAGATGAGTTTTGGTTGGCTGGGCTTAGGAGTTTGTTACTGGTTGAGCTGAGGATGATTTCAAGTTATCCCTGTCTGAAATGACATCTTTTGTGGAGTGCTGATTACTGAGGCTCAACTTTTAACCGTGTTTTGAGAATAAATTCCTTAAAAGTAGTTCCTGTTAGAGTGAAGTTTGTTTTCCTTTTAGATTGAAGGTGCTGACTATGGACTTTGAAAGAAGTCATATGAAAATTCATCTTACAACGCTGAACTGAAGGATCTTCATGATGAAATTGCCATAAATAGTAAGATTTTTAGCTGTTTCACAGAATTGCGTAGGTTATGGTTCCCTGCAAGTAATGGTTTGTTAGATTTGGAGATGGGTGAGTGACAATTGTGATGATCTCGATGTGGGGTAGTACAGAATTATTTCTGTTGAGGTGGATTTTTCCCTCCACTTGGCTGTTAAATGAGTTAATAAACAGGCTTAGAGGATTGCCTTGCCCAAAGTTACGCAACCAGTTGATAGGTTAGATCAGTGGTCCTCAACTGTAGATGAAGCATGCTGCTCTTTGCACCTAGTAGATTTAGAATATCCTACAGCCTCTGTGAGAAAGAACTTACCCACCTAAAATGTCAGGGGAGCTGAGATTGAGAAATCTTTGAAAACTCCGTATTAGACTAGAAATCTGAGTACCAGCCTTGGCCTGCTATCAAATAATGCCATTGGTACCTTGTTTCTTTTTTTGTTTGTGAGAACAGTTAGTGCTTTCCAAAGCTGGTTATGTCAGAATCACCTACAGAGTGTTGAAGTGTGTACATTCCTGGACTCCACCTACAGCCACGGAGAAGATTGGCTCTACTTTGAAGCCCAGTAACCAAGTGTGACCTGTCCAAGACCAGGCATGTAGGAGCAGTTAGTTGATCTGATCTGTTTTTAGCACAGGGATTTTATTATAGCAAGATTATAGGGCTGGCTATTTTTAAATAGCTCTTGAGGCAGATTTCTAATCCTCTATTTTTAAAAAAACCTGAAAGCCACGTGCTTGTTCTGCAGGGTAGTTTCATGTATTCCAGTGGGCGAAGGAGAAGTAAATGACCTTGTGTGATACTCTTGTCTCTTGGCAGGAGGTGCTGTGCATGCAGCTGGCCTTCATTAGCTGAAATGATGAGTGATCTGTACCATCTCAGGCCTTTTACTGCTTGCTAGAATGCATATTGCCTACCGAGCTCTCAGACACTGCTCAAGAGGGTAGGAGCTATTCGTGTGCCGGGTCTGGGGACATTGGGTACTTCTAGACACTAGATAGAAATAGCTTTTGTTCTAGAGGGAAAACATCTCAATAAAGTAGCTCAGTGGCACAAGCGCCTGCCTGCCTGGCAAGCATGAAGTCATGAGTTTGATCCTTGGTACCAAAAAAAAATTTTTTTTAAGTAGGCAAGTTTGGTTGAGAGTTCACATGAGGAAAATAAATCACAATTTGTTAAGAAAAAAATTGTCTGTATTCTTGGGAGTGTTGTGGTCTGATGTACGGTGGGAACTGAGTCTATGATGATGTAAAGTTATCCCTGTCTGAAGGCAAAGGCCCTTCTGTGTGGAATGTGGATCTCTAAAACTCAGCTTCCCATTTGCTTTCTATAAATTCAGCAGGATTTTAAAAAGAAGTACTGTGTATATCTTTTAAGTAGGTGTTTTCTTTGCAAATTTCTTGTCCTTACCAGGTACATTCTCAGTTCCAGTTTCTGAGGCTGAAAAAGGATCATAGCTCCACTGTGTTGGCCAGCCTGGTTCCAGACTTGGGCCTGGACCCAAAGTGTATCACTCATGTAAGCAGAGAAGACCTGAGTAGCCTTGGGTGGAATGTTAATTCTTTTTGTTTGCCTTGCCCTGCTCTTAAGGCTGTGAAAAGTGACTGGGAGACTAACCTAGTTTTGTTTTCTTTCTTAGGTATTTGTGATAGAGACCACGCCGAACTGCTTTGCAGGCAAGTGAGATCTCTTCCGATGACTGTAAGCTTTGTGTTCCTACCTTTTGTGTCCCTAAGAAGCCCCACAAACCGATGATGGTTAGTTATCCCTGTCTGAATATCTCAACTGAAGGGAAAGAATTCATTCTGAGGTTTAGTGGGTGGCTTTGTGCTCCAAAGCAGCGTCAGGGATTGAGCTGAGTGTCCTCTATAAGGAAGCGGAGTGGGCCTAGGGGAGGCTCCGATATAGTGTATCCTTCTGAAGTTGAAAAACCAAAGATATAGTTGCCCTGTTAATGCTGATCCCTTGACTTATGCTTACTGTGGAACAAGAGTACTTACTTGTCACGTATTTGGAGAAAACGAATGTGCTGTTTGGAACAGCGATGGGAATGTATAGTGTATGCCAGCTTGCAGCAGTGAGAATGATTAATGACTGCATTTGTGTCCATGGCAATGTCCTGACATTTAGGAAAGAAAGGGTACTGTGGCCCTGGCATAGCTGTGTGGTGTCTAGGCGCCTTGTTAACCCCAGGATCCCCCATATGTAGCTTCCCTCCTGTCTGAATGGCATGACTGGCACAGAGCTGTTGCTTAGATTCTAGAAGCTGGCACATGAGCAAGAAAGAACCAAAGTGGTGTGGGGAGAGAAAGGAGTGTCTTTGTTCTCACTTAAATGCCACACTTGAAGTGGACACAGATTACCCTTTTCTGTCGAAATTGGCAGCTGTGTGCAGGCTCCTTACATTTAAGATCTTTTTTTTCTTTCTTTCTTTCTTTCATTTAAGGTCACATTTTTGCTTAGTTACCCAGGGAGCTACATTTGGGGTGAAATTTAATGAGCCTGAACATTCACCCTAGCAGTTTACAACTTAGAAATTAAGCAAAGTGAAATGGCGGGTCAGCAAGTGAGAAAGCTCTTTGTTATCATTGACTGCTTCTGAGAGCAGGCTTGGCTATTCTGTGGGGCTCAGGTAAACCCTAAGGTTCATGTCCAGGGGGAGTTGAATATAAATATCCGTGCTGCTTACTGGGATTTTTTATTTTTATTTATTTATTTATTTATTTATTTATTTATTTATTTTTTACACTGAGGTTCAAACTCACAGCCTCACACCTGCCAGACAGGCGCTTAATTTAAGCCACTGAGCCAAACTCCCGGCTTTAGGTTTTTGAGGCAGGGTCGCACTATGTAGCTCAGGTCCGCCTTGCTCTCATTATAACCCAAACCGGCCTTGAACTCACAACGCTCCACCTACCTCAGCCTCCCAAGTGCTGGGATTAAAGGCGTGCACCACCATGCCCAGCTTATTTTTTCTTATCACTTAGCAAAAACTTTTCCCTTAGATACCCTCCTTAAAATCTGTCATCTTGGACCCTCACCAGCCTGCATTGAAACTTTTGATTCTATCCAATTGTGTTCTCTCGACACACATAAATAATGCCTGTAAATAATGGTTACAAAGAGTCCTAGACTGCCGCCTTTTGTTTTTTTGCTCCTAAATTAACTCTTAAATTTTATCTGGGCGTGGTGGTACTTGCCTGTAATCCCAGCACTGAGAGTCTCCAGCAGAACACCAAATTCAAGCCTAGCCTAGGCAATTTACTGACCCTATTTCAAAGTGAATGACTAGAGATACAGTTCAGTTCAGTGCAAAGGCCCTGGGTTTAACCACTACTAACAACAACCAAAAAAAGCTTCAGTTTTGAGTCACTTAGTTGGGTGTTTACTTTCTGTTCTTTTGTAACAGGTTCTCTCCCAATGATGTTGGACCAGATCACACAGGCCTGCTTCTCCTAATGTCTAAGTCCACTTCCCAGCTGGGCGTGGTGGCGCACACCTTTAATCCCAGCACTCGGGAGGCTGAGGTAGGAGGTGCGCTGTGAGTTCAAGGCCAGCTTGGGCTACAATGTGAGCACAAGGCCGGCCTGAGCTACACAGTGCAACCCTGCCTCAAAAAACCAGGGCCAGGAGTTTGGCTCAACGGCTTAAGCGCCTGTCTGTGAGGTGCAAGGTTGTGAGTTCGATCCCTGGTGCCACTAAATAATAAATAAATAAATAAATAAATCCACCCATCCATCCATCCACTTCCCCAAAAGGGAATTAGTTAAGAGTTCTTTGGGTTTTATCTAAGAAACCTTTGGCAGTTAATAGATTATGAGAACATTCAGAATCCTGTTTAGGCAGCCTGGGCATAATCTCATGTACAGGAGGGACTGCAGAGATTGTAGATTGAAACTGACATTTGTATACTCTGTTGGGAGCCTAAAGGGACAATATGTTTAGCTTGGAAAAGACTTTCTGGGTGGATTTCTTACCAATCAGTGTCTTGGTTTTAAACTTTGAAGCACAAATAAAGGTTTCTTTTTTTTTAAACTGACTCACTGCCTTGTGGGTTATTTGTTCTTAGACTTTTGGAAAACACATTCTTAGAATTTGCAGGATAATACTTAACCCCAGTTATAGACTTTGATCTCATGTTTTGTATTTTCATAGTTGCCTGCTAAATTGTACCCCCACTAATGCCACCCACAAACGTTGCTTTTGCTTTTCAAATTTAATGAAGCATTGTATTCCTGGCATCTGCAGATTCGGTGGGATGGGGAAACATGAAGTGTCAAAGCACTGCTGGGATACCAGGCAGTAGGGCTTCTCTGTCACTGTGAGCAATGGGATAGGATGTCAGGGACACCTCATACCTCCTACACTGACTGCCTTCTCACTGTCCTGGAGATGAGGACTGATGATGCCAAGGGAAAGCTAGGGCGGGAGCCTTTGTCCTACTACCAGTAACTGAAGAAATGATTTCCCACTTGTCTTGATTCCTATTCTCTGGAATGCTATAAGCTTTCCCAAGTAGCTACATAAGTATGTAAAACCCAGTGTCCATTCCACTGATCACATGGTTTCTAAAGTTCTGTTGGTCTCTGGTGACTGAGTTCATCCCCAGCTCTCCTAAGAGCGGGTAGAATCAGCCTCCCAAAACCACAGTCAGACACTAGTTCCTGGGCCCTGGTAAATTGGCCCACGTGGATTGATGTTATCTTGGGAAGTCGGCTCTCTACCTGGGGAGATGTTTCCCTCTGCTTTGTACAGTAGAGCTCATCAAACTTCATAGCTAAAGTCACTAGTTGGTAAGCCAGAGAATTAGCAGGGCTTGGTCAAGGGCTGTGTGCAGCCCAGTTAGATGAGAATTGGAATCATTTTTGAAGCCCACAAAATTAAGAAACTGCCTATCAGCTAGCTAAATTCAATTTTATTGAAGTTGTGATGAGGGTTCAATATCCAGTAATGTCATCCTGGTGACGAACTCGTACATCTCTAGAGGGACCTCCACCCGCAAATCAGAGTCCCTGCAGTTCATACCCACACAGCAGGATCTCCCATCCTTAGATTATGGGTTTTTTCCTCTGTGGCACTGGAAATAGAACTTGACCTAGGCAAGCGTAACCCCTAGCCTTTGTTCTGGATTCTGCATGCCGTATACCCTGCATCTTCTATGTTCTCTACTTCCCCCAACAGAAAAAGACAAAATGGTCATCTGTCATTTATGCAGTTACCTAGTCTCAAATTACATTCTGCTTTTTCTTCTCCCACTTCCCTGCAAAGCAGAAAGTTCATGTTACCAGAGTTGAATAGCTTTAGCATCGGTGTGCAAATGACATCCAGTGGCAAGGTTGGGCTTGGGAGAAGTGTTTGCCGGCACCCCTGACTTTGTCTTGGCACCCCCGACTTGCTCTTGCGTACTGCTAGGTAGGCTCTGACTGGGCTCACTGACATTCTGAAAGTCGCATGTGTACTGCTGGCTTTGAACTGCTCGTCTTGGTTACAGCTGGCTGCCTCTTGCTATCTCATCTTGGGAGTGTTCAATTTTAAAACAAATCCAACAAAGCAGTCCACTTTACCGTGGCCACATGAAGATGTCTGGCAGACTCGAGTTTGTCTGCATGAGACGAGAACATGGGGCGACCTGCCTTGAATGGGCTGTGATGTCAGTTGCAAGTTCACCTCAGTACCACTTACTGGGAAGGAGAGAGTTAAGGACTTGAAGCTCCTCTCGAAGATTGAGAAATCAATAAGGCTTTGGCCACATAGCTCTGCAAGAAGGACAGGAATCTGCACTTTGGAGTTAGCGCTGGTACAGCCAAAGGATGCCGGCGTTGTGTAGATCCTGCCACAGGTTGGCTTCCAGGCGCAGGTCATGGTTTGCATAGAACTTCAGTGGCTTCTTCTCTCTTTCAAAATAGTGGTCAGAATATTTCTCGTAATTTGGAGTGATGAATCCATAAGCACTTACCTGGAAAGGACACTTGAGTTAGTATAGTCTTCACTGAGCTACAGTGCAGGCCGACTTGTGGAATACGGATTCAGAAAGGCAGGCCCCACCTCACACAGGCACCTGTGCAAACATAAACTAGGGCGAGCACTGTGTGCTATATACCCGTTCCTTCAGGCCAGCCTTCCAACCTCAGATAAGTCTTATCCCCCACTGAACAAACGGAAATGAGTTGATGAAATCTGTCCCTACCAACAGTGCTAGGGAGGGACAGAGCTGGGTTTGCAGCTTAGGTGACTCAGCGGGGCACCAGCTCATTACTATCTGATTCCCATTCTAACAAACAGCAGTCAAGAGACTTGTCCAGTAAAATAAGGAAAATAGCCAAGTGTGGTGGCACACGCCTTTAATCCCAGCACTCAGGAGGCTGAGGTAGGAGGAGCGTTGTGAGTTTGAGGCCAGCTTGGGCTACAACCTGAGCGCAAGTCCAGTCAGAGCTACATAGTGCAACCCTGCCTCAAAAAACTAGAGTCGGGAGTTTAGCTCAGTGGCTTAAGCGCCTGTCTGGCAGGCACGAGTTTGTGAGCTCGATCCTCAGTGCCGCAAAAAAAAAAAATAAGGAAAATACAGCACAGCACAGTGATGGGTGCCTGTAATCCCTGTATTCTGAGAGGCTAAGGCAGGGAGATTAAAAGTTTAAACCCAACCTGGGTAATTTAGGGACTTAGCAAAACCATATTTCAAAATAAAAAGGGTTTGGGAATATAGCTCAAGGTGAAGGCCCTGGGTTCGATCCCCTAGTACACAGGGAAATAGGGAAAAAGTATAGAACTAGCTCTCATCCTGGCTTTCACATGGGTCAGGGCCTGTCTTAAAAACTACTGTTCAACTTTCTGCCCCTGCAAAGTTCATATAGGGAGCATCCCACCGCCGCCACCTCATCCTGTGATTTCCAAGGTACTGTGTGTGGAAGGCTAAGCCTGCCATGCCATGCCATTGCTCAGATGTCCCCATACAAAGATGTCTCCAGTTTTGTTGAGATTTCCCTTTCAGAAAGGCAATTTGATTTGAACCTTAAATACCGCATAGTGAAAGAAGGAAGCTCTGGGACAGGTGGCTGTGGGGGTTAAGGTGAGGCTGGCCCAAGACCCATCCTTTAGAGCTCGCTGCATAGCAGGTACACACACGCAGGCCGGTTGGTGAGTGTGCTCATGGCTGAGGGACCCTTTGTCTGTG
Source organism: Dasyprocta punctata (assembly GCA_004363535.1). NCBI lineage: Eukaryota > Metazoa > Chordata > Mammalia > Rodentia > Dasyproctidae > Dasyprocta > Dasyprocta punctata. The sequence continues at coordinate 8,691 of RJWM01014262.1, read as the reverse complement.
GGGTATAGGCCAAGAGTTCTCATCACAGGGTGACTTTCAGGGAAGGAATATCAGGGGTCATACTGAGCCCCGCTGCTGCCTGGGGCTCCTGGGAGAGGGGCTCCTACCTTGTCACAGGTGTGCAAAGCTGTCAGCAGCATGAGAGCCCCAGTACTAGGCATGTATACATCTTCAAAACCTCGGTTAATCAACTCTGATTTCAAAAACCTGGAAGCAAGAAGAGGTATTAAAGCCTGAGAAAGACATCCAGGTGTTGCCAGATGTGGTGTTACATTCCTGTAACCCCAGCACTCGGGATGCTGAGGTAGGAGGGCCACTATCCGTTCGAGGCCAGCCCCGGCTACAAAGTGAGGTCAAGGTCACCCTAGTGAGACCCTGTCTCAAAAAAAAAAACAAAAACAAAAACAAAAAAAAAAGATGTTCAAGTGTTGCTTTCTAGCTTGATGGTTGTACCATTCTGTTTCATAGCTGTCCAAACACATTGGAACACTTAAAAAGATTGCTAGCACTGCTACAACCCAGCTAACTCCCTATTTGGGGAAAAAGCCAAGTGAACTCCTAAATGCAAGGCTCTTCGAAATAAACACCTCGTGTGTGGTACTGTGAGAAAGAGGAACACCAGAGGCAATCCTCACCTCTTCCTCCCTCTGCAATACCCTGTGCTCCCTCCCAGCCCTGGACTGTTAGGTAACCACAAAGCCTGGGAACAGGTGGCCCATTTACTTGGTCTGAGAGCTAAATTTCTCACTTACCCGACCTCTTGACTAAGTAGGGATCACACAGAAGACAGTTTTCTCCTGGGTCTGAGCTTGGGATGGTGCCCACCTGCTCCAGCCTCAGGCCAGGATTTGTGTCTAAGCGTGGCCAGGCAGGCCTCCCCAGATCCACCTGCACCCCTCTCTGTTTCCTTCCTGTCCTGGGATGTTTGCCTCCTTAACCTCAGTAGTTCTTCAACCATGGCACTGTTAACATTTGGGGCCACACAGTTCTTTGTGGGAGGGCCTGTCCTGTGCACTGTAGACTTTGCAGTAGTATCCCTGGCCTCTGCCTACCAATGGCACCTGCTCCTTTTGACACCCAAAAATGTCATCCTGCAAGACTAGATACTAACCCCACTTACTCCCAGCACTGTGAACCTCTGGTTCCAGGGAGGGAAAGAGGGCAGGAAGGCTGTCTTAGGCTGTTTGTCCTTCAGTTTCTTCCCAAGGTCACCTTGGGCTAATACGGCTACTAATACTCACTGCAGCCAGAATTTCCTGTTATTCTGGTTACTAGAACACCACCTCCATCAAGGTAGTAAATAAACTAGTAACTGGAATAGTAGAAAACACTTGGCACTGTGCCAGGCACATGGCATTGGTTGTCACAGGTTACTGTGAATGAGGCTCCTGGTTGGCACTGCACAGATTCAGGCTAGGTGTGAACGGGAAAAGGAGGGTCGCTGATCCTCCCACCTCCCACCGCATCCCCATCCCTGCCACCATACCTCTCTTTCAGGTAGCCGATGAAGTCTGGATGCAGTAGCTTGAATTTACTGGCAGAAGCTTCAGGTCCGAAGTAGGTCTGAGGCCTAGAACCCATGTTAGAAGTGGACGGAGCGCCCAGGACCATCGTATTGCACGTGGTAACTGGAGGAGAGTGGGAAGCCCCTGGGGCGCCGGTAGAGGGAGCGGTAGGCTCGGGGCTGGGAGTAGTAGCGGGAGAAGGGGGTGTAGAAGGTGGCTGGCAGCACCGAGGGCACCACGTGTGGCTTCCCCTTCACCAGAACTTCAGTGGGCGGGGAGTAGGAGAGGGAGGATGGGGGTGTGAACAGGGCAGGGGGTGTGGGGTAGGAGCAGTTTATAGATGGGTAGTAGGGGGGTGGGGGGAGGAGGGGGAAGTACAGGGAGTCAGGGGGTGTTCGGGGCTTTGGGGCGGGGCAGGGGAAGTCACAGGGAAAGCACTGGTTTTGGGGAAGTTGAGAGGTAGGGGGCTGGAAAAAGGGGGGCTCCTTCAGGAAGCGGGGCACATAGGGGGCAATATAGGATGGGATGTTCCGAATGGGCCCAATGTAGGAGGCCGAAGTGGCAGGGCTGTGGGAGGGAGACCAGGGGCTCTGGGAAGGATTTCGAGAGAGGGGTTTTAGACCAGACTGGGAGGGAGACTTGGAGGCAGGTGGTGTACTGGCTTGGTTAGGGCCCCGGGAGACATGCTGGACATGGGGACTGGGGCTCAGCGAGGAGGTTCGGGAAGAGGGCTGAGAGGGGTTTGGGGTGGGAGGGTGAGAGGGGGGCCGGGAGGAAGTCCCCCGGGTAGGGGACGGGGAAGGTACGGAGACTCCAGAGCTGGCGTAGGGCTGCTGGCTGGGAGGGGCGGCAGTGTGGTTGGATCGGGACTGGGAGGGGGACTGGGTGGGGGATGGATTAGGGGTATGGGAGGGGGAGCTCATTGGTGTGGGGGAGCCTAATGTCCACCTGATGTCTCTGAGGCAGTGCCCCCAAGAGCCCAGGCCCACCAGCCCGTGTCACAGAGCCTGTCCTCGTGACCCGCAGCAGAACCAGGGAGCAATTGTTGGGTAATCACAAGGGTCGGGCAGGGGCTGGCCTGGCTTTTGTGACTCTCTCTGTGAAGACCAGCTCAAAAGCTGCTTTTGCCCAGCGGTGTGGCTCACACCTGTAATCCCAGCCCTTGGGAGGCTGACGGAGTTTCACAAATTGGAGCACAGCCTGGGTAATTTAGTGACTTGGTGAGACCACATCTCAAAATAAAAAAGGGCGGGGTGGGGGGCAAGGGATATAGCTCAGGGTGAAGGCCCCAGGGTTCAGCCTCTAGGACCACAAATAAACCAATCCCCCAAAAACCTGCCATGCTCCTGGGGAGTGAGTGAGCTGTTCCCCAGAGCTCTGGCAGGATGCTGACCATTTCTGCCACAGAAGTGGTGCAGGTGTGTGCACGCCTGATCTCATGGCCAGCCCACTGAGAGAGATCCAGGAGCAGCCTCAGAGCGGCCCAGGACCTGCTTCACAGGAGCTGCACCCACGCCCACAGCACAGGAAGGTGGGAGAGAAGACGAAGGGCCCTTTGTTCCCACCTCTCAGGATGCTGGGCCTGCTTCACCTGTGCCCATGTCTCCTGGATGCCTGCCCACCAAGATGAGCGCTGGGTCCTGGCCTCAACTCTCGGTCTCCAGAACGACATGCACAGGGGTCCAGGAGACCCAGCTGAGGAAGGCCCGCTGGCACTGCAGCCCCCTCCGTGTCCCTGAGCCACTGATGGCTGGGCTGGTGATGGAGCCAGCAACCCGTGGTGGAGGAGCTGGGCGTGCCAGCCCCATTCAGAAAACCCTTGAGTCAACAGGGGATCAGTAGGGATTCCTGGTCTTTCTTGAGTCTGGGCAAAAAAAACAGCTGAATTACAGTGAGCAACTTTGGATTATTGGGTTCTTAGGGATTTTCTCATTGTCCTTCACTTAGCTTCTCTACCTCACCGTGGACCTATGAGCAGGGGGTCAGGACCCTGTCACAGCTTTGCACCAGTGCTTGTGCTGCTCACCTGTCTCCTTCATCAGGGCCCTCGGGGACAGGCACGCCCAGAATGGCCGATCTTAGCATCAGGTACTCACGGACACTTGAGGGGATGAAGATGTAGCGCAAATCCTGTCAGGGGGAAGACCAGGCTGCATTTGGCGGCGGCCCAGAAGGAATAGCCCTCTGTAATGTCGGCACCTGCGCTCACAGGAGTTTCCTTACAGCCCTTTATTTCTACTCTGAGGTAACATGGTGATTTACTATACGTTCACAAGTGCTTTGAAACATCTCCCTACAAGAGGTGAAGCCTTATCCAGCAGTGGCAGCATATGCCTTTAATGAATCACTCTGGGAGGCTGAGACAGAAGGATCACACATTCGGGCCCAGCCTGAGCAACCTAGTGACTTAGTAAGAACTTGTCTAGAAAGTAAAAAACGAGCTGGGCGTGGTGGTGCATGCCTTTAATCGCAGCACTCAGGAGGCTGAGGCAGGAGGAACGTTGTGAGTTCAAGACCAGCTGGGGCTACAAAGTGAGTTCAAGGCCGGTCTGAACTGCATAGTGAGACGCCATCTCAAAAAACAGGGCTGGGGATTTAGCTCAGTGGTGTAAGCACCTGCCTGGCAAACATGAGGTTGTGAGTTCAATCCTCTGTACCAAAAAAAAAAAAAAGTTTCTGTTTAAAGTTTTGGAGTTAGTTGTTATGTAGCAATATCTAACTCATGAAAGTGCCTGGGCCCCACTGGAAACAAAGTTGCCTCATTTTGTTCTATCTGAGCTAACAGGCAGATAGGGTGGCTAGGACTCTCTTGAATGCCCTGGTCAAAGGAAGAAGCTTCTAGAAACCCAGCCAGGCCTCATGCAGCACTACAGAACCCCTTCCCTGGGATCTCCTGCGTCCTGCCTATGGCACCCAGAGCACTTGAGGTGAGAAGTATGGATTTAGGGCAACCGGGTATGGCTGAAAGAACTTGAGACCAGCTGACAGGCTCAGATGCTGGTTCCCTCTCACTGGACACATTCCTTACTTTCTTTGCATCTGTTTCCTACATAGATAGGGCTATTGTGAGAGCTCGAGGGGTCATACAGTGTTCCTTTCGGTGGGCCATGTGGGGAAAAGGAAATAACTTCGGTGGTGTGACCCAGGGGCCTAGATTTTGATAAGTCTAGCTAGGTAACCTTGAACATGTTCCCAGATTTTTCAGTGTTTGAGTTTTGCCATCTGGAAATGGGTACAATGATCCCACTCCTGGGCGCTGTGATGACCATGTCCACACCCTGGGCTATGCTGGGCACAGAGGAAGTCCCCTGTGCACAGCTCCTACAGGCTGAACTCCTCAGAGATCATGAGCTCTTGCCAGATGCAAGGACACTAAACTCCCCACAGTGAAAGGGTTGCCCTGGCACCTGTCACATGCCTGGTATGTTAGCAGCATTCAGCGACGATTAGCCATCTAGCTTCTGTGCTCTCCAAAAGGCTTGCGTGCCTTCAAAGAACATGGAGTCTTGACCAGCTCCTCTGCCAGGTTCAGTTGCTCCATCCCAGGCAGCCAAGATCCTGGCACTACCTCTTTCTATCCACTGGAGATGTGGCCGGAAGCCCTGTGGTCCACCCCAGAGAGGGGCCGCGGGAACACGGCGCTCACTGCCAACCACAGCGATGTGCCCAGGGTGGCCTCACCTGACCCTGTGGCACAGAGGTGAAGCCCAGGTGCCGGTAGGAGAGGAGGGAGTTCTTCATGGTGTTCACAGTGAAGCCATAGAAGGAAGTCTTGGTGCCCACATCACGCTCGAAACCTTTGATCACCGCTCCATTGAGTCTGGTAGAGCAGAGGCCCATCAGTGTCTTTGCAGTTAAACCACGCCATTGCTTTGCTTCCCTTTCCCTGTCCCTGTGCCCCTCCCCAGCCCTCAAGGGATGCGCTATGAGTGGGTAAACCTGGCCCCAGGGGCCTCTTCCTCCCTGGTCACCTTGCATTCAGACACCCATGCTCCCTGTTGGGGACCTGCTGAGCCTTCTTCTAGGGCTGTCTGTCCATCACGGCTGCTTAGCCCCTGCTGCCCTAGGCCCTGTCCTCGGGGCAGGCGCTCCCTGGGCCACTGAACACCAGCTGTCCACACAGCTCTTCCGCCCCGTCCTCCCTGGCCTCTGCCTGCATACCTGAACACGTAGTCATGGGCGTCGATATTCAGGCCCTGACGGGACCCGTTCAGAATGCCTCCGTTACCCACCACAGCACACCGGACGCAGCTTGGAGAGAGCCCGCTGGAGGGGGCAAATAGCTCTGCACTCTCAGATCTGTTCAGGAGGCTCAGGGTGGAGGTGATGGCTGCGGGTGAGGACGAGGGTCAGCCATGAGGAGGGCTGTCACCAGGGCCACTGAGATCTTCCAGACCACCTCACCTGAGGCCTGGTTCCAGCCCCGCCCAAGAAGCACCGAAGCTGGGTGGTGCACAGGGGGTAGGGTTGAGGAAACTGAGGGAGAGGAAGAGGTTTGACTGGGCCTTCAGTGGCTTTAAGGACTTGAATAACTAAAGGTGCAGGCCTGTGATCTCAGCACTCTGGAGGCTGAGGCATGAAGATTCCCACACATTTGAGGCCATTTGGGGCCACATAGAAAGCTCATGGCCAGCCTGAACTACATAATGAGACCCTTCCTTTAAAAAACAGAAAAAGCCGGGCATGGTGGCACACGCCTTTAATCCCAGCACTTGGGAGGCTGAGGTAGGAGGAGCATTGTGAGTTCGAGGCTGCCTTGGGCTACAACGTGAGCACAAGGCCGGCCTGAGCTACACAGTGCGACTCTTCCCCAGAAAACGAGGGCCGGGAAGTTGGCTCAGTGACTTAAGCGCCTGTCTGACAGGCGTGAGGTTGTGAGTTCAATCCCTGGTGCCGAGAAAAAACAGGGCCTGGGATGAGAGAAAAAACAGGGCCTGGGATGTAGCTCAGTGGTATAGTAGCAAGTGGGAGGCCCTAGGTTTGATTCTTGGTAACAAAAAGAAAAAAGGAAGAAAAGAATCCCCCATAAAACCCCACATAAAACAAAAATTTAAAATTTTAAAAGGGCTGGGATGTGGTCCGTTGGTAGAGCGCTTGTCTAGTACACACAAGGCTCTGAGTCCGACCCCCAGCATCCTCCCCAGAAAAGAACTCAACCAGTCCACTCAAGACTGCTATGCAATGTGCTGATGATTGTTACTCTTTTATTGGCTGGTTGTGAAATTGTTTTGCTTTGGTTTCTTACTTTCCTTTTGTTTAAAAAATAAATAAAAATAAAAAAGACTGTGCATTACAAAAGAAAAGAATCTCAGGCAGGGCAGTTTAACATGGAGGGGGCCCGAAGTGTGGCACAGCCACAGCAAAAACCATGAGCAGGGCTGTTGAGGCCCCCGAGCCTGGCCTCAGCCCCTACTGGACCGTGGACACTTTCATGCCAGGGGACCCCAGCGTGGCGAGACTGGAGAGTGGGACGCCCACAGCCCCCCTGAGCCCCGGGTGCTTGGACGAAGGAGACGGGAGGCAGGATTGTCACAGCTGGGGATCTGGGAGGAGGGCTCAGGGCAGAAAGCAGGGGTGAGGCAGCAGTGGTAGGATACCTTGGCGGGAGAGCCCCTGCCAGCCGTAGGCGGCTTTGTTCCGGCTCAGGCTGTCCCAGAGCTCTGACGTGAAGAGGCCGCCCCACAGCAGCACCGGCGTGGAGAAATCAAACAGGCCCTGGAAGTGGGGGTGCTGCCTCACGGCCAGGGAAAGAGAGCGCTGGCACTGCTGGCTCTGTGAGTGAGAGGATGCGAGGGCTGAGCCCTGGGGGCGGAGCCTCTCTCCACAGACCCCACGGGGAGCTGAGCTGCCCTCCCCGCTCCAGACTGGGGGCATCTCAGGCTCTGCTAGCTGAGACGTCTGCTGGCCCGGCAGCCTGATTGGGGTTGGAGAGCTTTCTGGATCTAGCCCGTCCTCCTCCAGATGCCATCTCTCCAGGCTTTGTTGAATGAGGCATCGTGCCTCTTTCCCTCATACGAGGTCAAACTTTGGGCACTTTCTAGTGAATGGGCATGACCATCCCCAAGGACTTGGGCTTTGGCATCCACCAGCCTGGCTTAACATCGTAGCTCTGAAAGTTGTCCCTGTGAGATTCATGTGTGCAAAAGGGCTGCAGGGAAGATTTAGAACCAAACCTCCCTCCCTCTTGCTGTTGGTGTCCATATTGAACCCATCGAGTGATCCCCAAACCCCCATATTCACGTTCATGTAGAACCTTAGGATGCAGTTAAGATGCAGCTGTAGATGTGGTTAAGGTGAGAACCTTAGGATGGCTCTGCAGACGTAGCTAAGATGAGATCATATGAGCTTATGTTTCACCCTGACTCCAATGCCTTAGCCTTCTTAAAAGGAGGCCACGTGAAGACAGAAGGCCTCGAGATGATGGAGGTGCAGGCTGGAGTGTTGCAGCTACAGGCCGAGGGACACCAGGAGCCACACGATGCTGGGAGGCCGGGGAGGCTTCCTTAGAGCCTTCAGGGTGAGCATGGCACTGCCGGCACTTTTGGGGCTTCCGGTCTTCTGAACTGTTGGAGAATCATCTGCTGTTTTGTGTCGCTTGGTATCTGCGGTCTTCTGTTCTGCCAGCCACATGAAGGAACGCGGCACCTCTGTGCTTCCCCATGATACTGGAATCTCACTCAACCTTGGCCTCGAGAGGGCTACTGTTACTACTGAACAGGGTTCTTTGTTAAGCGTTGGTTTGGTCAAAGGACAGCGCAGGAAATGGCTGTAAAATCATTTCTGCTATAAGACAACACAGGAATGCCTAAAATTCACTGTATGACCCAAAACTGTGCAATCAAAACCACAGGGGAGATGAAATGAGTGGCAAAACACTTAGAAACATCGTCCGTGATGCACGCAACTAAAGATAGGGATTCAAGACAGACAGAAACAGGTTGCGTGGTTAAGAGACACAGAAATATTGCCAAAAATATAGCACTTTATCTTGGAAAGAGAATTTGCTTGTGGAAGGTGGTGCCGGAAAGGCAGCAGCTTGTGAGTTATTGTGAAATCATCAGCAGGTTTGTCTAAAGAAGAAGGGAAGCAGTAACAGCAGGGGCGGCAGGGTGAGCCCACTGCACACGCAGGAAGCTGATGGTGTCTCAAGGGTTGTGCATGTGTTTTTTGTGTATTCTCACCAGGC
>RJWM01014261.1:0-51080 GCA_004363535.1 Dasyprocta punctata | reverse complement strand
TGTTGGCAGGTCTGGTGCCTGGTGAGACTTGCTCTTTTCCTCTGATCCAGAAATTTTGGCTATACCGTCTGGAGGTGCTGAGCGTTGTGTCTTCACATAGTGCAAGACCAGAAAACAGTAAGACTTTATGCCATGATCATGAGTGGAGTAAAAGCTCTAATTTCATTTGTGAAGATGCTGGCCTCATGACTTAATCATGTTCTAAAAGTCTCACTTCTACAATACTATCACAGTGACCATCAAGCTTAATACATGAATTGGATGGGACACATTTAGAACATAACACTCTGCTCCTGCCCCTCCAGTGTGTGTTCTTCTCCCATGTAAAGCACATTCATTCTTTCCCAATAGACCAAAAACTCTAAACTTGTTCCAATACCAACTGAGAAATCTAAAGTCCAGAATCTCACCTATACCAGAAGTGGCAAAATCCATCTTGAGAAAATTTCCCTTTAGTTGTGAACTTGTGGGTTCAAATGTTATGGACTTCAAAATACAATGGTAAGACAACTCTAGGATAGACATTCTCATTCTAAAATGGAGCAATAGAAAAGAAGAAAGGAATATAAGAGTCAAAATAAATAGAGAAATCCAACAAAGTAAGCAACCTAAAACTTGATCCTTGAGGATAATCTTTGACCTCACATCTTGCTTTATGGTCATACTGGTGAGGAGAAGGATCGCCAAGGCCCTGAGAGACTCCACTGCCATAATTTACTGGGTGCTACCCACACAAAAGCTCTCAGGCTGAAAATCTTGAGGCTGCATTGCATGCTGGAGGCTCTATAGATGTGAGGCTTTGTGGATGACTCTACTTGTAGGACTCTACTAGAAATTGCCATAGGGGATTTTCTCTTCAGCAGCCCTGACTTGAAGCTCTGTTGGTTCCTTGTAGGCTACCTCTGTGTGGCTCCACCTCTGTGACAGATCTCTCTCTGGATCAGAGGGTCTTTGAGCCATCTTTTGAAATATAGGTAGAGGTAGCAGTGTCTCCACTATGCATTTGTACAGTTAGCATCATGTACTTGCCACCAAGATTTACTGTCTATACCCACTGGAGCAGCAATCTGAGCCACTCTCCTTGTTTGGGCCACAATTGCAGTAGTTCAGGAGAGTAGTGCTGAAATGCTAGAAGCAGACAGTTTAGTCAGCTGGGCGTGGAACCTCCAGAACCTAAAGGTACCCTAGGTTTTTCTCTTGAAACTGTCCTGGTCCTTAAGGTCCTGGTATCTGGGCCTTGATGGTGGTGACAGACTCTTATAACCATACTAATCTTATCTAACATTACTTGGCCATAACCTTGTTATGAAGCTTAGGGTCTGTCTACAGCTTTGTTTATCTAAACTCTCACCGGAGTCAGCCCTAACTCACCATTGAAAGCAGCCTGAACTCTCAAGCACTTTGTTCTAGTCATTTTCCATGTCTGATGCAATACCAAATATCCATCTCTCAAACCAAGAGAGGTTTATTTTGACTCATGTTTTCAGAGGATTCAGTTCATACTTAGCTGACTTTAAAGCAAGATGGTATGGTTAAAGGATTTGATGGGGAAACTTACTCATGTCATGGTGAATAGGAAGCAGGGAGAGGAGGAAAGAGATAAGGAGGGAGATATATCAGTCAATCTCACAGTGACCTGCCTCTCCTGATTGGGCTCCATCTCTTTAACCATGCATTCAACTATGAAGGCATCAGTGGACTAATTCACTGGTGAATATAATATGCCTATGACCCAGTCACATTTCAAAAGTCCCACCTCTGAACACAGAGTTCTGGGAGACATTCTAGAACTAAACCTAATCCTCTTTCTACTTCTATTATGCAATTCCAATGTTTCTTCTACACCTAGTAGTTATCCTGTGTCCACAGTTTTTCTTTCTACAGCTTCATTTATCCACTCTCAACTGTGGTCAGAAAATATTAAATAGAAAATTTCAGAAATAAACAATTCACAAATTTTAAACTGCACACTCTTATAAGTAGTGTTGTGGAATCTCATTCCACTGGGCCTTGTCTTGGGTCATATTTGACTTGTCCCTTTGTCTGGAGCATTCACACTGTATATGGATCTGCACGGTAGTCACTTAGTAACTGTGCTTGTTATCAGATCAACTATCCTAGTATCACAGGGCTTGTGTTTAAGTAGCTCTTATTAGAGTTAATAATGGCCCCAAAGCACAAGGGCACTGATACTAGCAATTCAGGTATTCAAAAGAGAAGCAGTGAAATGCTATCCTTAAGTAAAATGGTGAAAGGTTGCAGCATAAAGAGGAAAGAAAAAAGAATAATATGCTGAAGTTATTGAAGTCCATGATAAAAACAAATCTATCCCATGAAATTGTGAAGAAGGAAAAGTAGACCTTGCTAGTTTAGTTGTCATACCCCAAACTGCAAGATCTGTAGCCACAGAACATTATAAGGGGTTAGTTAAGACAGGATAGGTGTTAATTTGTGTTTTTATGTATGTAAAAAATCCCCCATAGTATAATGGGGCTTGGTACTACCCATGTTTTGAGCATTTCCTGCTCTTATTGGAATAAATTCTTGCAGATAATAAAGGACCACTGTTTCTAGTTTTTTAACAGGAGTACCTCACTTCTTTTGTACCAATTTCTACCTTAGGCAGTTTGTGCTACTATAACATAATACCACAGATTGGGTGATACATAGACAATGAAACTTACTTCTCACATTTCTGGGAGGTTGAGAAGTTCAAAGTCAAGGTGCTAGCAGGGTAAGTGCCTGGTAAGGTCCACTCTTTGTTTTCAAGATGGAACTTTGTTGAAGAGAGCGGTAGGGCGTGAAAACTGTGTTCTTACATAGGGGAAGAGCAGCAGAGACTGAATCCATTCTCTCAAGTCCTTATCTTCTCATGGATGAGATAAGAGGTCTACCTGAAGTGTCTTCTCTCATGACTTAATTATCTTCTAAAAGTCCCTATTCTTAATACTATCACATTAAGTATTAAATTCCAACCTATAAGTCATATATTCAAATCATAGCAGAGTACTTGCTCAAGTTATTTGTAAGTCCAAAATCATCACTCAGGTACTTTCCCAGTAACCTTCAGACATGTGCATGGGAAGGGTGACAAAATAATTTGAATTATCTGACACATTTTTTGCAGAAGTTGAGCAAGGAAGCCTCTTTCTTCTTGTTTCAGCAGTAACCAGTGCACTTCTGAAGGTTTATTTAGTACCATTTTTATTTTTGCATTTTCTTCATTCCTTGTCCATGATTTTGCTGCTTGAAATAGCTTCCACATGAAGTACTGAAGCAACGTCTAGTGTTCTAAGTGTGAGAAGACTGTGATATGCCTTTATGTAGAAAATATGCATTAAGTAAGTTTTGTTCAAGCATGAGTTATAATGCTGTTGGTCATGAATTCAATGATAAAGAATCAATGATATATATTAAATAATGTGCCCTGAAACAGAACTATATATAAAAGAACATTTTGTATTGATCACGAGACAGAAAATGATTGCAGGAACATACCTCTCTATTTCCCCCAGGAGCAATGATTCAGTATTTGCTAATTCGGTGTTTGTGATGACTTTATATAATCTATATATATAATATCTATATATATAATCTATATATATATAGATATATAATCTATATATAATCTATATATATAATATCTATATATATAATCTTTATATAACCTTTTAGATAAGAACAGTTCTTATCTAAAAGAGTGTTGGCATGTTCAAAGTGATGAGCTTACTTCCTGGTCACCATGCAGAACTCTTCTTAACTTTCTTAACTTTTTTCTTTTGGCAGTAATTGACATCATTTGTTTTGAAGATATTGGTCTGTGTTCTTAAGGCTTGATGGTAAGAGGAAAGTTGTGCTCTTTGGTAGAATTTTTGTCTTCTCTTTTTAGAAGGAATAAATAGCCCTCCCATTTAAAGTTGTATTAAACTACATAAACTAATTGCCCAAATATTTCACCCTTAGTAGTTTGCAGAATTTCAAGTGGAATCCCATTTATATAGTTTTCATTACCCTTCTAAATTCTGATTAATCTTTTTCATTGACACCCTGACCCCTTCACTTCTTTGTGGGTTTCTGGAAAATTATGATTCATACGTAAGTGCTGGACAGTCCTTATTTACTTTACCATTCTGGTCAACCTTTTTCTTTTAAGAAAAAACATATTGTAGCTCCACAAAACAATTGAGGGTTTGTGGGATCTGGAAATAAGAATGAGAGAAGGACACCATGACAATATTCCAAAAGGAAACTTGTTGAACAGCCCTGCACCGAACAGCTTTAGATACAACTGCTCCTGCCATTTTCAACCAGAGGGTTAGAAGTGGACACAGGTTGATAAGAAGTTATTCTTGTTGTTATAAGAATAGCAACACAGTTTACTCCACCTACTGACAACAAAATGTGAAACAGATCAGAGTGGGAAGGGAGAGTGCACTGGGAAGTATGCTGAGTTAGGTACCTGGTGCCCTTAAGCAACCCTGACTTTGTTTTGTGCCTACCTTCATTTGAACCATCCCTTTTTCTCCCCTCCCCGGTTTACAAATAAATGACTTAGTCTCTTGCTTTGCTCAGGGGCTGCAAGCTATTGCCAGTTAGCACTACCTCCAGACAAAGTTAACACTTTTTCTTTTCTACGGCATGCTTCATTTTAAGCTTGCATTGCAGTTTGGAAGAATTACTCTTTCCTCAAGAAATTTGAGACATGTAAATGTGTAAATGGAGGTGGGAAGAACCCTTTTCTTTTTTTTCTTTTCTTCTTTCTTTCTTAGAGAAACTGAAGCTAAATCATGTAGAAGCAAATCTTCTTTATGACAACTAAACCTCAGGACCATTGACCTTTGAGGAAATATAGAACAGAGGTTAAAAATAATCACAAACAGGATAAATTTGGGTAATTTTTATAATCTCCCAAACCTTGTATTCTCATCTGTTCAGAAGTCACTGAAATATTGCTTGAAAGGAACAGGTAATACATATGTGAACCTTTGTGACCTTTGTGGGTAACTACAGTGGGTTCAGTTCCACAGTTGTAGGGCAAAAGCCACCATAGACCATGCATCCCAGACCAAATGTCAGAAACCATACTGAAGAACATTATGTGTTCAATAAAACATTGTAAACAACATGCTGCAGGCCAAATTTGGCAAGTCTAGCTTGTTCCCCCAGGGGTATTACTTGTTGACCCTGATCTATAAAGTGGGAATAATAATAGTATCCAACTATTACTGGTTTTTCTTTTTCTTTTCTTTTTTTTTTTTTTTTTTTCGTACCAGGGATTGAACTCACAACCTCGTGCCTGCCAGGCAGGTGCTTACACCACTGAGCTAAATCCTTGGTCCTATCTTTTAGGTCTCACTATGCACTATTATTGTTTTTTTTTAAAAAATTTAAATTTTATTTTAATGACAATAAAAGCAAGCAAAATAAAACAGAATAAAGCCAATCAAAATAAAACAGTGAAAGTGATACAGGACTTCAAAACAGGATAATAGGAAATCATACTACCTCTTGCTAGCTTCAAAATTGCTGCCCATACCATCTGACATAATAAAATCAAACAAAACAGAACAGAATAAAACCAATCAAAACAGAACATTGAACAAAACAAAACAATAAAATGGAACAAAACAAAACAGAACAATATTGGATTTCAAAAACAATGCAGAAGGAAATTCCCCATAGTTGCTATATTGCGTATTGTCATCCTGGCTACTGGCTTTATGCCTGCAAAGTCAATCAAATAATATAAGCATTAAATTGTTTTTGTATCAACTTAGCCTATGTTCCTCCAAATCAGCTAGTTGCTTATGGGGGTGGGGTGGTGGAACGGTGGTGGTGGTATTTTGTCTCCCAGACTGAGTGCCAGCTGGTGTACAGAAAAGGCAAATTGTTTTCTTATTTCTCCTCCTGGGCCCCACATAATTGCCACTGGCTCATGAGAGGGTGAATAGATTTCTTGTTTCCCCTCCCAGGCCCTGCATGGTTCCAACTCTCCAGTTGTTGCAAAGATGTCATGAGATATGACATGTAAAATATGTAGTACAATGTTTGGTGGATATTAAACACTTTTAGTAAAATGACAATGAAAAAGATAAAATGATTTTCATACAGACATAACATGAACATATGTTAAACATTTTACTTATTTGTTATTAATGAAGGACTTAAGTAGATATTGTGACTTGCTCAAAGAAGATATTATTGAAAAAAATGCCAACAATCAGATATTTATAGATCAGAAATAATGAAATTTATTTTCAAATTGACACAAAATAGGCATAGGAAAAGCTGTCCTGGCACCAGACAATTCACTTGCTTGTTTCTAGTCAAATCTTTTGTATTGCATTGTAATTTTCTATAACTCACAGAATTGAAAATTAGCTCAAAAGTGAAAAAAAAACCCAGAATCTGATGATCTAAAATGAGATATTATAAATAGTGAATAATTTTCCATATAGAAGTCAGAAATACAATTTTCTTTACACATGCAAATTTTAGCTATTATCATTACTTCAATTTGATTTATGTTGGTAATTCAAAATTTAGGTTACTTTATTGAGTTGGACTATGCTGTTCCTTGATACTAAAAAGGAATTATATACCTAAGGAATTTAGGGGCTAGTCCCAGTTTTCTTCAAATTGAGACAAGTTGGAACTTCTTGATTCTTCTGAGTTCAGTTTGTGGATTTTCTCACCAAAATGGGTGGTGTGGTCTATTTTGACCCCACATCACCCTCTGTGAAATACCTTCCCAATCCATATATGAGATACAACCAGCATTAGGCTCTGTGAATGTATGGGTCGGTAGAAGTTTATACACCAATAGCACAAATGATTCACAATTATGACAGTGCTCCTTAGCTTCCCTGTCATTACAGATTTCCTATCGGCTGACTGTCTTACTCTATTCAGGCTTAGATAACAGAATATCACTAACCGTATGGCTTATAAATAATAGAAATTTATTTCTTACAGTTATGGAAGTTGGAAGTTTGAGAACAAGGTACCAGCAGATTCTGTGTTTGGTAAAAGCTCTTGCAGGTTCATAGATGCCCATGTATCCACCATGGCAGAGGGGCAAGGGAATTTTCTAAACTCTATTTTATAAAGACCTTAATCTCATACCCAATCACCTCTAAAGATCTCCAAATACAATCTAATTGAGTATTAGGTTTTAATATTTGGATTTGGGGACAGAAAAAATATTTGTTCTATAGCACTGACATTTCTCTGTAGACTCCTGTAACCCTGAGTTCTCAGCTCAGTTCTTTTTCCTCTCCACCCACCTTCTTTTCTTTTATACTGTAGTCTCAAATTCTTGTTTATTTATTATGTTAGACAGCATAACAATCTCTTCATTTTATTGTCTTTTGAGAAACTATGATTTGATAGTTTACCTCTGATACCCAAAGACAACCATCAATTTATTGAGATAAAGGAGAATAGTTTATATTTCCTATGCAGAGAAAGACCTATTGGGTTCAGTTGTCAGCTGTGGTCCTAAATGGACGTTTCTTTTTTCTTTTATTGTCTTTATTATCACTGTCATCATTGGGAAGTAGAAATAAATTGTTATATAAATGGAGTTTTTGTGGATAAGCAGTTATCTCTGTTGACAGCTATTTGACTTTCCATGTTTCTTACCCAGTTCCAATTCTCTACTTTGCCATTTCTACTTTTTCAAAAGCCTCCTTCTTCCAACCCAAATTAAATATATACATCAGTGGTGCAATAAAAGCCTCCTCTTTGACAGAAAATTGCAAGACATACAGAGGCAATGCCAAGTTTTTAGCAATGGTACTCAAGGGCTTTGCCACCTCTAAGAATTGCTCAGATTGTCTGAATACCACGGGCCATGTAGTTCTGGCCAAGATAATTTTTAACAATTGTATTGAGAAAATCAACTGGAAATGGTGACATCTCTCTTTTCTATTAGGAAATCAATGGCGAATTAAGGAAGTTAGCCTAAGGAAGTTACAAAAGTTACAAAATGGAGAAACTCTTAGCAGAATCTGTGCAAAAACTGCAGTAGACAGGTCAAAGGCAGCATGATGGCAAAAGTCAAGGCCTAGTTGAGAAAAGGGCTCACAGGAACTGGACAAATTTTGGTTCAGGAAACTGTCCTTATCATTGGTCAAGGTCTTTTTAAAAAGCTGAAATTTGAGCAAAGGCTAGAAGGACGCATGAGAGCTTAACAGACACCTTGTGAAAGAGCATTGAAGAAGTGTGTCAGCTTTCTGTTGCTGTGACAAAATACCTGAGAATTAAAACTTGAAAAGGAAAGATTTATTTTGGCTCACAGTTTTGTAGGCTTTAGTTGATGGCTATCTGCTCTATTATTCTGTTTTTATTGTTGTTCTATTATTCTTAGGCCTGTGGGGAGGCAGAAACATGGTGGTGAAAGGGGGTGATGGAGGATAGATTCTTACGTCATAGTAGCCAGGATGTAGAGAGGCAGGAAAATCGCTAGAGAGGAAGGAGCTGGAGACGTTACACCTTCATGAACAACTCTCTTCCACTAGGTACCACCTCCTATTTCATCACCTCCCAATAATGTCATCAAATTATGATCTCAAAATTGTATTAATCCCCTAATGAAGTTAGATCCATCATGATCCAATCACTTCCATTTCAGAACCAAGTCTTCAACATAATGAGCCCTTTGAGGCACAGGTTAAATAAAACGATTACAGGAGAAAACAGCAAAGACCTGAAGCAATAAATTAACCTGGTTGAGTGAAGAACTAGCAGAAATGCTACTGTAGTGGCCTCTATAGTGTACACATCTTGCATGCACATCTTGTAGTGTGATACTGACACAGCTTTCACTGAGTGGTGGGTCTATAGTCTTCCCTAGTAAACCTAAGTGCTTCAATAGAGTAGTTGTAAAATAATGCTGTTCAATATATAAGGCTCAGTTATAAACATGACATGCCCTTGAGCCTCGCTCTGTTGGAGTCGGCCACCATCCTGTCAGAAATCCCAGTCCAGATAGAGACTTCATATAGTGTTCCACAAATAGGCAGCATCAACTACCAGCTGTGTAAGTGAGTGAGCCTTCAGAGGACTCCTGCCTCTTACTAACCAGTCACTGCAGCCCTTCTTCCCTCCCAGATGTCTCAGCTAAGGCTTCAGATATTGGGGAGCAAGGGAGGTGGAGGGAGAGTCATTTTCTACTCTGCTCTTTCTGATTTTTTTTTTTTTTTTTGCGGCACCGGGGATTGAACTCACAACCTCGCGCCTACCAGGGCAGGCGCTTAAGGCACTGAGCCAAACTCCCGACCTGGGTATTTTTGAGGCAGGGTCGCACTATGTAGCTCAGGCCGGCCTTGTGCTCGCGTTGTAGCCCAAGCCGGCCTCGAACCCACAACGCTCCGCCTACCTCAGCCTCCCGAGTGCTGGGATTAAAGGCGTGCGCCACCACGCCCGGCTCTTTCTGATTTTTTGACTACAGATTCTGTGAGCATATTACTGTAAGTCTGTAAGTGGGTGTTACCTTACCTCTCCAAGATTTGGGATGACTTGTTACACAAAGATAGTAACTGAAACTTCTGGAATGGCTAAAATTGAATGAATGAGAGAGAGAGAGAGAGAGAGAGAGAGAGAGAGAGAGATCAGAATTGTATAAGCAAAGGAGCACAAAATATGGTGAATGGTAGGCTAAGATATGGAGTGGCATTTACTATTAAGCAAAAAGAATCACAAACACAAGTAAAAAATATTAATTATTTGAAAAGATGGAATCTTAGAAGAGAAGAATTTATTATGATCATAATCAAAGACTATTCAGTGAAAATGAAAACACCATAGTGTTGAGTTCCAACATTACTACTTATGATTTGAGTCATTGAAAAATTATTGAAATTTTTTGAGCCTTGTTTTTCTGATATGTAAAATAAAGCTATGCTATAAGGATTAAATGCTACAATACTTGTAGTAGTTATTCAGCATTTATTATTTTTTTCTCTGCTTCCTTTCACTCTTTGAGTCCGTTTGGATACCTATCCCACAAGGAGGTATTGAATTTAATATTTCTCTGCTTATTGAAAATAATTAGGTCCGGTAAATAGAAGAAACAAACACAATTACTTTATGGTTATTGGATGTGATTGCCTGACACTGAATCTGATGCTGTATTTACTAGTTTTGTGACCTTGTCATGTTATTTAAATAGTTTAAACTTTATTTTCTTTATTACTACATATCTATCTATCTATCTATCTATCTATCTATCTATCTACCTATTTATCTATGTATCATCTATCCTTGCCTGGTGCTTGACAGTCAGTATTTATCAATAATTTACCAACATTTGGAATAAGGAATGCCTTATGAAGATTGACTTCTTTTACTAGAAATGTTAAAGGAAATATTATTTGTTTATTTAATAAGTACTTTCTTCACTAGTCAGTCTGAGTTCTCAATTTTTGTCTCCATCCTTACCATCAGATTTTGAGTTCCTTTGATTTGTAATTATATCAGTTAGAGTTTCTATTTTCATCTTGTGCAGTTGGTTCTAAGTTTATGAAATTCTATCAGTTTGTATAGGCTAAATTTTGTAGTAGCAAAAGACAAACTTCCAATCTTAGAAACTTAACAAAAATCCATTTTTCATTCAAATTTTGTCTGTACTGTGGGTTAACTAAGGATTGAGGTAGGGTCAATGTGAGATGAGTTTCCACTTACTGGTCATTATTGTATCCAAGTTGGTAGAGTGGCCAATGTCTTGAACATTGTCTTTCATGGTACCAAGAAGAAATGAAAACTCTAAAATAATACTTGTCTAACTATCTGTGGTGGAACACTACTTTTTATTTATTTATTGGTTCTTTTTTTTGTTTTACTTTTTCAAAATATAATAGAAATAAATTACCTATCATGTTCTTAGATGTCTTAGCAATGTTAAAGTACTATATGATTACTATACAATTTTCTAAATGCTTATTTCCACTTCTGTACCTATGTCTTCACTGAATAGGAAAAAAGATAAACATAAACTTATGAACTGGTTCCAGTTTGCAGCCTATACATGGTTATATATATATATATATATATATATATATATATATATTTTTTTTTTTTTTTTTTTTTTTAATTGGGTTCTGGGAATCAAACTCAGACCCTTGTGCTTGCCAGGTAGGTACTGTACCACTGAGCTATATCCCTGCTTCCTATGT
Source organism: Dasyprocta punctata (assembly GCA_004363535.1). Lineage (NCBI taxonomy): Eukaryota > Metazoa > Chordata > Mammalia > Rodentia > Dasyproctidae > Dasyprocta > Dasyprocta punctata. Next base: position 39,903 of record RJWM01014261.1, on the reverse strand, counting down.
TTTTATCTGAGGGTGTCACATTAGTATTGTAATGCGCTTGCCTGGAAATGAGTTTTCCTGTCAAGACTGATAGCCCAAGCTTGTCATGTTTCCTTCCTCAGCCATGAGGGAGTCAGAGAATTTAATTCTCGAAAGTGCCTTTAAGGGGAGGTGTGGTTAAGGAAATATTAAATAGTTCCCATTGATGACTACCCCACTGATCACAAGAGATTTTTTATAAAATACAGAATTTGAATATATAAGTTTAGAAGAATTTGAGACAGTAGGAAAGGATAGTTGAACTTGGTATTTTAAAAAAAATTTTAGTTGAGTCAGTATTTCATGGGAGCTATTGTGCTACGCGGAAAACCTCAAATCATCTCATGGGTCATGAAGGAAACTTCCTATCATCATATTATTTGTACAAGTCTTCTGAAATGAACATATGAAGATAGGATTAAATGGGCAAAGATTTTTTTTTAAGGAACAGTCTGTATGAAAGGCAACAGGAAGTGAAAAAAAGTTGGAAGATTGTCAGATCACAATATATAGTCAATCCAATGCCTAATGAAAAATCAAGAGTAAGAAAGTTGGGTAGATTTCTGTGCCAGAAACAGAGTTGGCTTTCCTCTCCTTCACTCAGTCATTATAAGGGGCAGCCCTAGCACAAATCAGGTAGTAAATTCTAACACACAGCATCGGAAGCCCTCGTCAAGGTCACTCCCTATGGAGCAGGTCTGTGAGGTGGATGCCCACGTGGGCTGCCTGCCTAACTAGCCTGTAGCCTTCAGCAATTTAAAATATTTATTCCCATTTTATGAATTAGTTACTAAGGTCAACGGAGCTTAATGGGTGAATGTACTGGCACAAAATCTCAGAGCTATTAAATTTGGAAACAGAGACCAACCCCACTTTACTATCCTGTCTCTTGTGATATACTTATGGCCTCCATAATTGAAAAAAAAATTTTTTAGAAGATATTAAATGATTTTCAATCTTTAATCTGCCAAGCATTTCTCCTTTCTGCTGGAAGCAGCACTTTCTTTTTTCAACCACGAACAAAGTAGAGTATCCTGTCGCCTGACTGTAATAGAATTGTCTAGGAAAGAGCACCTACTCGAGCTGGGCCAATTATGTTCCTCCCTGGGATTTTCAAAGCTTGATCACCATCTGAGTTTGCAGCGCATAAAGTAGGGGGAGTTGTTGGCAGTCATGCTCCTCACTATAGTATGCTAGTTTCAAAGAGTGAAATCAAAATGCACAAAGAAGCAGAGATGAGAAACTGTGAGGGCAGTTCCAGTTGTCCTTGAGGCTCTGCTGCATTCCCCTCCTCGTTGTCCTTATCTAAGATACCTCAGAGCACTTCCTGTGGTTTCCTTATTGTGTTTAAACTGCAAGTGAGTTTCTGTCAATGGCAACCAAGAGACCCTGACTAAAATAGCGCCTTCAGAAATGCAGACTGGGAGATCCATCATTCCAGTGCTGATACATGTAGTGATTTTTCCTCTTCTATTTCTTTTTTTTTTTCTTTTTTATTGCCCTGGACCAGCTCTCAGCAACCATTGATTAAAATCAAGATAGGAAACTGGAGGGTTCGTCCTACCCTTGGGAAGGTAGGGAGGTGTGTTATACCAACAGACCATTAGAAACTCATTACTTCTGTAATAAAAGGATTGATCCTTTTCTTAAAACTTCCACCTGGTTTCACAATTAACCCATGTGCAATTAAATGCTAATAGCATTGAGTGCTCACTAATAAATCAAAGCTGTTTATTTCTGAATGGAAAAATAAGAGATATACATAAGCCAAGGACATCAAATAAATTTACACTAAAAAAATCACAGAACAAGTTGCTTATTGTTGTAAACATAAGTAATATTTTGAATTGGTGCACCATTAATTCAATATCCAAAGAGTCAGCCCTTTGAATAACTAAAATATAAGACAAATCCATTTAGTGTCCCCAAATCAGGGAAATAGATTTTATTTTAGAGATAAGAATAGCCTGGGTCAGGAGAGTGGATTGGTGAACATGTTGATCTCAGTTAGAGGTATGATTCTATTTGAGGTTTGAAGGGTCTTGGTTTCTTTATCTTTGAAAGGGGACTCATAAAATAAATGATCTCTAAGACACTATATAATCATGTTCTCTTTTTTAAAAGGAGAAGAGATCATTTTATGTATCTCATCTTGTAGTCCCATATATAGAAAATGAACTTCAAATAAGCAGATTGATTTGGGAGATGTTTTATTTTCATCAAAAAAGTGAACGCAGCTCTTCTCAGGATGGTATTAGAGCGGTTTTTTTTCTAACAGCAGCCTGTAGCAATGTAAAGTACAACACGCTTTCCTCATAATCTCTGAGAGTCCTCGTGTTGGTAATGTATGCATATTTCTGTCACATGTTTTAATTCAATAACATGAAAAGGAAAGTTCAGAATAACTCTAGAGATATCAATAATAGTTTCACTGGAAATAATGCATTGAAGACAGCACAATGCTATGTATATTTACTTATAATGTCTTAATATAGCATTTTAGTTTTTTAAAAAGTATATACAATAGCTCTCCACTTAAATTTTAAAAATTTTCTAATATCTACAATTGTGTACTCTAAACTGTTGCCTATATTTGCAATGGTTTTCCTGGAAGAAACCAGAATGAATTCTTTGAGATAGAATTGTTTCTTTTTAAATGCCTGAATAGATAAGAAGTACAGCGTAATAAAGTATACTCTCATTCCCAATCCAGAACATTTCTTATATTACCAGTAATAATAAGCACAATTAGATACCAGTTTTTTAGTAGTCTATTCTCAACAGCCATTTAATGGATGGGAGTTTGCACGCCATAGATGTTAGTATTGGAGAAATTCTATAACTAAGTTGCATTTCTGACCAGATAAGAACTGCCACGTTACCTGTAACATGTGTTGTTCTTTCTAACATTAAGTGTCTCCCCCTATATACCAGTCTATCTAACGTCTATGTGTAAGTTTGTATGTTAGCATATGATCTTGGAATTTCAATAATTACATATGATGCTTACAGGTAGAGAAACCCAACTTTTGTAGGCCTTGAAGCTATACAATTTGAGTGGAGACCTTTTTAAGAAAAAAAATCAGAATTTGGGCATATACACTTAGATATATAACTGAATATCTGGAATAAAAAATCATAACCAAGTATAAACTTTTTAAAAAAATGACAAATCCACAAATATAAAATAATTCAGAAATGATTTTTATATTATTCTGCAGCATCCATTTATCTTTCATACATCCTTCCTGAGTACTATTTTTTAAAAAATTTTATTTTAGTTTATTAGTACACGTGTGTAGTACATAATGTTTACATTCCTTGTGGGATGTTGGCTATTTTGATGATGTCTTCATACAATTGTATTTTTATTTTTTAACTTTATTTTTTATTAGTACATATTTGTCATACATATTGATCACATTCATCATAGGGGATTTGTATCTGTATGTATTACATCTTAATTTTTCTTTTTTTCTCACTTCCCTCCCCTCACTTCAACCCTTCTTTCTTTCCCCTTTCATACAAGCTTTGTTTCCATTTGTACTTTCCTTTCTCTTTTTTAAATATTGTTTTTATTGATTGACTCTAAAGATAATTCAATGTAGAAGGATCTCTTTTCTTAAAATTATTTTTTATTGAATGACTCTAAAGATAATTCCAGTTAGAAGGGTTGATTTTTTTTTTGTATTTTTGATAGTAAAAGTTCATATGTACTCTCTATTTGTAGGACAGTTGTAGATTTGTACCCTTTTACCATAGTAATTCTGTTCAAATTTACTTTTCATGATTCCCATCAAAAAAGAAAAGATAGAGTAATGTTGTACCTGTACATTATCAGGTCTATTCTATAGGATTACATTGTTTTGATTATGCATCTTTGAGAAGTGACTCTACTTATAATTTTACATGTCTGATATATAAAATTATTCACATTACCGCATACATTAACTTCTGTGTGCAACTTTTTAAACCTTATTTCTCCCCTAATTTCCTGTTACCAGTGTTGAGTACCATGTTCACATCATGACTGAGCATTGACTTATCACCTTTGTGTCTGAAGAGGTGGCATAATGGGTGGGAGTAATACTTCTAGGTCTATAGATTAATCATATGTAAAAGTGACTGAGAACAATTGACGTAGAGCATATAAATCCAAATTTGTGTGCCCCTGACTGAACTTGTGCTTAGGCAAATTGTCAAAATACTGATAGCTGGGGAAGGGCAGCCAAGGTTTTACAGTATGGAGTATTACTCAGCTGTAAAGAAGGATAAATTTGAGGCTTTACAGGTAAATGTGATATAGGAAAAATGATCCCAGACCTCCAAATGATATGGGGGAATGAAACTCTTAACCTATTATACGTCTGGCACGAGCTCATGTTCTCTAAAATCTAAGAATGAATTTTAGGAGCAACGGAGGGTAAGAGCAGAATATATTTATTGAGAGAAAGAAAGCTTCTGTCTGAGGGACAGAAGGGGGCCCGAGTGGGTTGCCAAAGACTCTGTCATATTTAGGGACTTTTATAGAGTAAAACCATGAGGTTAGAAGGGTCCAAGGTGGGGAAAATGGGAACCTGCAAGGTGGGCATAAGGTGGGATGTAACTACAGTTAACCAATAAGATTAATTGCTCAAGTAAAATTGATTAAATCAAGGGCAAATGGGGAAGTGAGTCATGTAGCAAGCGGGGATGCTTAATGACAATGACTCTTCCTGTAGGGGGTTGGCATGCTGACTCCTAACTTCCTCAGGGTGATAGAGAACTATTTAGAATATCAATCCTTAGGATATGGGTGCATTTGTTTTGTCTTTTGTCTTGATATCTGGCCCACAGCAGGAGGTGCCTGTCTCCTCAGAGGTTACAAGGTATCTGAACTTCTGCACTGGTTCCTTTGAGGACCTAGCCCTGTCTGACTGCCTATAATATTTTTGTCTAACTCAATTTCCTGTAACAAATGGATGCAACTTGAGACCATATTTGTAAGTTAAATAAATCAAACTCACATGTGTGAACATCGTATTGTTTCCCTAGTGTAAAAAAAAGAACTGAAAGAGTAGTAAGATGTACAATAGATATTGTGAAAATGAAAGGGGAAGAAAGTGCTCAAAAGGAAAGGACAACTGGGATAGGGGTAAGGAGAAAAAGAAGAAAGGAAAAGATTATATATATATGTGTGTGTATGTATATACATACAAGATAGATAACTATACTACTAATCTCTGTAAATTCATCAAAAAGAAGAGTTTGTGCTCTCATTGTTTGGTCCTTTTTTTCAGGCGTAAATCTTGTAATCTGAACAACTACTTGTAAGATAACAATATGCAATATATGAACTAATGTTAATTTTCTACTATTTTTTTTGAAATTCTGTATTACTTCCATCTTTTGTTTTGTTTCTAAAATTAAGGAAAAAAAAATGCCCGTAGTCATAGAAGCCTTACCCAGCACCACGGAAAGTCTAATGGTGGAAATATCAGTGTGGGTAGAAATAAGTCTTAGCCAATTGTAATGAAAATTCCTATTTGGATTCTCTTAAATGAGAAAACCTAAATGTAAATAATTTAAAGAGCTTAGTGAAAGACAAGTGATAGGAAAAAAGAAGAGGTAGACTTTGACTTGCAGCCAGACTCCCTCAATTAGAAGGGCAAAGGAGGCTAGATTCTGAGAAACTAGAAAGACAAAGGCAGCTAAACTCAAGCAATTAAGAAGATAAAGAAAGTTCTGAGGTAGCTCCACCAGGAATCACAAACTTTCTTTTTACTTAATCCTTAAATTACTTGCTCCTTTTTTTTTTTTTCTTCCTTTTTGGTACTGGGGCTTGAACTTGGCCTTGCATGCAATGCAAGCACCCCACCACTAAGCTACATCCCCAGTCACGGAGAGGTGCTCTTTGTGGGGCTGGGAAGAGGGTTCATGGAGGGGAGGAAACTGGAGGTTAAGGAGAAATGGGGAAGTAAAACTGATTAAGATGCAAAATGTATATGTACTGATTCCCTAACATTGTTACAGGCAGCTGAGTTAGTTAGAAGTATTATAGACAGTCAGACAGGGCTAGGTCCTCCAAGGAGCCAGTGCAGAAGTTCTGATACCTTGTGACCTCTGAGGAGACAGACACCTCCTGCTGTGGGCCAGATCTCAAGACAAAAGGCAGAACAAATGTACCCATGTCCTAAGGATTGATATGCTAGATAGTTCTCCACCACCCTGAGGAAGTCAGGAGTCAGCATCCCACCTTCTGCAGGAAGAGTCACTGCTATTAAGTATGCCCCCACCCTTTACTACTTGACTCGCTTCTGCGTTTGTCCTTGATTTAATCAACTTTACCTGAGAAATTAATCTTATTGGTTAACCATAGTTATGTCCCACTTTATGCTCACCTTGCAGATTCCCATTTTTCCTGCCTTGGACCCATCTAACTTCATGGTTTTATTCTGTAAAAGTTCCTAGAAATGACAGTCTTTGGAAACCCACTCAGGATCCCTTCTGTCCCTCAAACAGAAGCTTTCTTTCTCTCAATAAAATAGTCTACTCTTACCCTCCGTTGTTCCTACAATTCATTCTTCGATTTTAGAGAACACAAATTCGTGCTGGACATATAGTAGGTCGGGGATTTCATCCCCCTATATCAACATGAATATAATTACTATTGTGTACTGATTAAAAATTAACTTGTTGGGTCAAATTGTTACAAGTGAAGGACTCAGAAGCTTCAGCTTCATTAATTTGTACATCCAACTCAGCTCACTGGTCAAGCAATTGTTTATCAGGTGAGTTTCACTTCAGGCCAATTTTTTTGGGCCGTAGGAGTTCCAAAAACACACTATTGCTTACTTAGGCTTTTTTCTCTCTAAGGGAATTCTAGCTTTGGCAGGTAGTGGTACATAGTAAAAATACCCTTATTTTTCTCTCCGTTGAGACCTTTATGACTAGATGTGATAAACCTAATCATGACTTTAATAAGAAAATGCACTCACTCAACATGTTATTTGCCTAAACTGCACATACATGCACATGTATTCATGTGTGTGTGTGTGCATGCACGTTTCTATGGCTATAAGTGATGTTTACTAATTCCTCAGGCTTATGAGCAAAGAGTCCCAGGGAAATCTTCCTGGCCAAATAGTTTTCCAGGCAGATCAACTATTATGCATTCAAATCTTCCAGAGGATCAAAAAAGGGTAATAAAAGAAGCATAAAATTGAAAGCACTTCCCCCCCAAAGTAAAGACTTGATACTTCTACAAGTCAACCTTATTGATTGTATTTTAAGAATTTTCTATTCTATTTTTACCCTCTTTGTGACATTGTATCTCTTTATTGAGGAATAACAGTGGGAAAGACTTAAAATAAGTACATTAGCCAAGATCTTAAGAGATGATGGAGCAGTTGTGGGCAATTTAGTAAAGGAACTTTTGACATAGGCATGGACAAGGTTAGAGGAACCCAGTATAGGGTTGTGTACCATCATTGTAGTATCAGCAAGGTATCTCATTTGTAAACTTGAAGGGTCAATTGGAAGAGGCCATTACTGATATTCGGAGAGACAACTACAGTTTTAAGGGAGGGGTATGTGGCAGAAGTTGAGGCCTCTAGGAGACGACCAAACTATAGTGTGGCAGAATTGATTCACAGAATAAAGATTAACCTTCCTGGCCTTTGATGTTCAGTAGGTGATCCTCATGTACAGGTGATTTAGGTGTTGGCTGAATCCAATGGTAAACCAAAGGACAAGAGTATTGATAGAGTCAGTGAAGGCCAGCTTTCTGAGGGACAGGGGAAGGTATTTACTGTGGAGAGTAGATTTAGAGGGAGGCTAGAGAAAGTACCAGTGAAGAGGCCTATTTAAATTGAAATCTGACCTTTGCAAGAGTGTTAAAAGGGAAAAAATCTACATATCCCTGTACAGACTTGAATATATGCATATTGCTAGCATTTCTGTGTAACACTTGAATTTCTCTTTTAAAGGCAGTACTGGCTGCCTAGCTGGAGGGAATGCCATCTGCACTCAACCCTCAAGGGACTGACTCAATCAAGATTTGTCCTGGCTGCCAAGATTTCTTGACTGGTGTCAAGTCTTCCTTTCTGGGATAGACTTTAGTTGAATAAAATTAAATAGCTTAAAATTCATCTTTTCATGTGTCTATTACAAAGTGTGTGGATAATTATTCAGACTCTGCTATTACTGAGTAGGCATGTTTATTATAGGAGGAAAACAGAGAGAATCCTAAAGGTAGCAACAGGTGAAATTGAGTTTTCTCATCTGGTTTATTGGCAATCAAAATATTTTGAAACTTCATCATTCTATGTAATTTGCTTTTCAGCTAGTTATACATGGTGGTGGTGTAAGGGTTGTAACTGTCCAACTTCAGTCCCAACATACAGATTCCCAAAAGTTCAAATTAGTGAATTCATTATTTAGTTATTATTTTTCTGTGTATGGTGTGGGTATGGAGGGGTATATTTTGCATGACGATGATTTGTGAACATTAATGCAAACATATGAATAAAGAACAGTGAACCCTACATTGAGAGGTAGACACAGAGTTCAGTCATTCAGTGAGTCATACCTACAGCCTTCCTCCAGCTATATGCCTTCTGGGCTTTTAGAAAAATGACAACCACAAGTCAAAGATTTTCAGACGTTACTTGGAAATGGTCAGAAAAGAATGTAGACTCCACAAATGCTAAGGTTCAGTTGTATGTGAATACATATGCATGTGCAGAAATAACATGAGTATTATAATCTTCTTTACCTGCTAATTGAAAGTTGGTGAAAGTTAGAGGAATTGGACTGGCGCAAGAGACTGACTCTTTGCCAGAGGGCCTTTCTCTTCAGAGTTTTATTTTTTTTCAAGAACCACAGACATTCATTTTATTGCCACTATTCTGTCACACAGTTTTTCCCTGGGCTAAGAATGGAATTACTAACATCGCTTGTTCCATATTCTGAAAATCACTGTCAGGTGTGAATTAAATGTTTTATTTGAAGATTTGAGCTCCTTCTCATCAGTCACAAAGGGAGTTTTTATGGAATAATAGTCGTTGGCACTGATATAATTCTTTTCATCTTAGACTCTCTAAGTACTTTCTAAGAGTTCTCTCCCTGCATCTACATATCAATGACTCCCCTCACTGGTCCATCTAGGATCGGGAGCTGAAGATTTACATGAACAGCCTCAACCCTTCCAGGGCTGCTTTCAGTTGAGTGTAAGTGGAAAACATTTGAATAATTGTTTCTGAGTCCCTAGAGGAAGGAATAAGACAACTTTGATGATCTTCTAGCGTACTGTAAATTTAGAATTTAGGAGAGGTGCTAATGGTAAAATGTGTCCTCTTGAACTGACAGATTTAAAACAAGGAGATAACCAATCATCCTCCCACCCCTACACATGCACGCACACACACACACACACCCTGAACCTTTTTCATTTTAAAGAGATTACAAATTGGAACTTTATTCCACATTTCCATTTGGATATTCAAATTATGAATATTTTAAAATTACAAGTACTTATATCATAAGACATTTGCGTTGGAAGGAATGGTGTAGGGGCAGGGGTCCTTAGACAAGACAACAGGGTAGGGACCTCATTGGATCTTCTAGCTAATCCTGATTAGAAGGAGTTAAAAACCAACTTTACTAAAAAAAAATTCCACTGGGGAATAGGTTAAGTTCGGGAGTAGAGAAAGACAGGAAAACCTGATAAAAAAGGCACCAAATGGTCTTGGAACCTGCACAAGAGACCAGAGAGGGAAAGAGATGACAGGCAGGATGCAGAGAGAAAGCCAAGTGTACAAATGATAAACTTCCCCCACCTCCAACAGAGTATACAAGAAACAAGGGTGGCGGAGGGGCGGCTAACTAACTTTAAGGTAGTATGTACTCACACCTAAGCACGTACATATGTGCTCACTCTAGGGTCACTGTATTATCTGTTCTAGGGCATTATACTCATCAAATACTTAAACAGTACCACAGCCATCCATGTGCCCCCTTACTCGGTGCTAACTAGGAATAAGGCGCCACCTGCCAACCCGCTCCCCATCCCTAAAACAAGGTCCTGAAAGATAGGTCAAAGACAAGTGAACAGACAGAAACAAGCTGCACCTAGAGCACTGGAAGAAATGACATTCGGCAGAGATGCCCAGAAGTCAAACAGTTATGACAATTTGGGGGGCCTGGTGGTGGTCTGATCCTCCTGTTAAAACAGCTGAAACAAAAACCCACAGGTCCTCCTCCATTGTTCTGGAACCCTGACACTTTCTTATCAGGGTAGTTATTTTCTCCTCCTTCCTTTCTTTTCCTCTTTACAAATAAAGTGTCTTCCTTTCACTAAACTCCATCCCTCTAATTTTTACAGGGGCTGAGTTTAAGATCCCGATAGGCTGCTCAGACAGAAAAGCAGTGGTGCTCAGCCCCCAGATGCGGCAATGGTAAACACCATTAATAATCGGTAATTCAGCCAAATCATTCCACAGATGAAGCTTCAAGGACCAGAGAAAGCTGCTGACTTATTCACAATCACGCCCAAAGCTAATTAGTGTAAAACTGAGTCCCAGAATGTCTCACTGCTCTTCAGTGCCTCAGTTTTATACTAACTTTTCTACCCTCCCCACTTTTTCCCCTTCTTCCTCCTTTTCTCTCTTTGTCCCTTTCTCTCTCTTCTTTTTCCTCCTCTTCTTTAATGTAGCTAGATTTTAAACACAGACAAAGGTAGTTTTCAAGAACAAGGGAGGGAATGTACTAATTAAAATGCAACTAATAAACAGAAAAAAAAAAGACTTGATTTTCTTGTTGTTACAGGCAGCTGAGTTAGTTAGAAATATTATAGGCAGTCAGACAGGGCTGGGCCCTCAAAGGAGTGAGTGCAGAAGTTCAGACACCTTGTGACCACTGAGGAGATGGTACCTCCTGCTGTGGGCCAGCTCTCAAGACAAAAGGCAGAGCAAATACAACCGCATCCTAAGGATCAACAGTCCAAATAGTTCTCTATCACCCTGAGGAGGTCAGGAGTCAGCATCCCACCCTCTACAGGAAGAGTCACTGCTGTTAAGCATACCCTCTTACTACATGACTCGCTTCTGCATTTGTCCTTGATTTACTCAATTTTACCTGAGCAATTAGTCTTATTGGTTAACCATAGTTCTGTCCCACCTTATGCCCACCTTGTGAGTTACCAGGTTTTCATCACCTTGGACCCATCTCATCTTGTGGTTTTACTCTATAAAAGTCCCTAGAAAAGAAAGTCTTTGGCAACCTACTCGGGACCCCTTCTGTCCCTCAGACAGAAGCTTTCTTTCTCTCAATAAATATATTCTGCTCTTAACCTCTGTTGTTCCTAAAATTCATTCTTTGATTTTAGAGAACACGAACTCGTGCCAAACATATAGTAGGTTGAGAGTTTCATTCCCTGATATTATTGTCAGTGAAGGGGACTTTTACATGTGCTTTGGTATCATCAAAACCTTACACTGTGTTTTAAGCCTTCATTCACTAATTAAGCATCTGCAAAAAACATAAATCATCATATGAGAATACGTGCGATGTGCCATTATCCTGAAACAAGAAATTTAGTATGGTACAAAATGACCACAGCAACTGCATTCCTCAGTCAGTGGTCATTCTTACCTTTTTATCACCAGCAGTTTTCACCTTCTGAGCTTCAAGCTATCATTTGGAGTTTGGATCATTGAAAAAATTTTAAAATTTCTTTTTATTTTTAAAAATCTATGAAATTTTCTCCTGTTGGTTTACCTTCACCTCAGAATTATAAGAACATCACAATACACAGTGAAGAGTTGTCTGTAACATTTCTGCCAGTTGTTTCAATTGGTCTTGTCCTTTCTTGACACTGTGGTTCCATGTTCTTTGTGATGTCTTATTATTTGTGAGATTTTCTTTTTTTCCTTAATAATTAATTGGGACTGTAAATGTAGATGTATGTCAGCACCAAGAAGTTCTTTCAAATCTTTAAATTTCTGTTTTTACACTTGCTTTTTTTCTGCTGAGTGGCAAAGGACTTTTATTTTCCACTTTCCTGTATACCTAAAAGCATGAACACTGCGTTTCAATGGACTGTACTGTGTACTTTTGTTGGAACTTTTTTCTGTAAGCACAGTTGCCTTGTTCAGTTTTGTTGTAAACTGACTTACCATAAGATGTACTGTTGCTATGCTTTCTGATGTGTGTTTGACAAGAGTGATAAAATAAAACTTAAAAATATAAAAAAAAATCCTATGGAAGAAGCAAGGTAAGGCGTTGACAACCAAAAATGCAATAAGCCATTGGAACAAAACCTGTTGGCTAATATTTTGGAGTAGATTTGAACTGTGTGTTTCTAACTGCCTGTCCTTAGTGGTCCAGTGTTCCCTATAACTTTTCCATGATTTTGCAATCCTCAATTACTGGGTAGCACCTGTGCAGCAGACTGATACGGTGTTAGTGCTGGAGAGGGACTAAGAGAACCCAAACCTTCATTTTACTGATGAGATTCAGAAGGCCGAAATGACACATCCAAGGTCACCTTCTAATTCTTTTCTTTAATTGATTTACTTTTGGATATAAAGGTGGGCTGTTCTTCATTGGCTAGAAGGACATAATTTTAATGTAAGAAAGTTCTTTATAGCAGTTTGGCCCTGGAGAATTGAAATGGAACAGGAAATTTCAAATTATGAGTCCCAGAATAGTTTTAACTTGACCACAATTGGCATAATCAAGAAGGCAGAGTCATCAGGATTATTATCTTAATGCAAATATTTTTAGCTTTAAAATCAATTAGATTTTAGATCGTGTGTAAGATTTGTAGCTGCGTTCACTAGGAGAGGAGCAGAGAAAGCCAGAGAGGGCTAAGCAGCCCCAGAGTCAGCTGTGTCTCAGCAAGTGCACGGGGCTGAGTCCATGTGGAGCATTCACTGAGCTACTGTGTGACACTCATTAAATTCTTGTTTGTTTGCCACAATCACCAATAGGTTAAGAATCTGTTTTGTAGTCCTCATCTCATTCAGGCATTGTTTTAGATTTTTTTCTCTTCTCCCAAACTGACACCCTAAATGTCACAGTTTGGATGTCTGTTGATGTCCATGTAGCAGTAATTGGAGATACTTGCAAGTAGTAATAGAAGTTTGGTAGGGAATGGGAGCTTAAAAAGTCTTTGCACAATCAATTTCAACATAGTTAAAGGTAAATATTACTGTATTTCATGGCAATATAAAAGTTGGTTTTCATTCCCATTCTCTTCTTAGTCTCATTTAAGTGTTGCCTTAGTGATTATTCCTTCCTACCCATTCAATTTACGCAGCTGAAAACAGGGGTATGGAGGTGATAAGAGTCATGCTCAAGATGAAGAGTGGCAGAGAAAAAAACCAGAAGCCCAAGTTCTAGCATAGCCCTGTACTTGAAAATAAAATTAAATTTTTGATGAATGAGTGAATCTAGACCTAGAAATTCTCACTTGCTATTCTTTTTCATTACATCACGGTTACTTGTTCATTGGGTTTCTCATTCAGTTCCTTACCTCCTCTAATTGCAGAGGACCCAATTAAAGTTGATTCTTTCTGAACTGCATTTGAGTTGGGACACTTGAGTTCTCATCACCAAGGCAGACCTGAGGTCTGTGTCTTTTACATGGTTCAAATGGGCACTTCAATCAGTGTGCTAATTTGAGATTGCTGAGAGCACAACTCCCTATCTGCTTGTTTCTTTTAACACGGACATTTTTAATCAAGTGCCTAATTTGGTCCTGGGGGACATCACTCTGTTTTAATAATACATGTGACAAAATTTACCTCTTTGCTTTGAAAGTTGTTAATTATGGAGTGCATTTCCAATGAGCTTTTGTGGCCAAGAAATCACTCCTTTTGGATGGTTATGTATAGTAATAATGGAAAGAAGTAATAAGCAATGAAGGGTTATGAAACACCTCTCCATATGGACAGTGGTGCTTTTGGGGAACCAAACTGGGCAATAATGAAGGCTTTCTGATGGTGAGCTTATATGGAGTTGTTTTCAGGTTATGCTACAAGACTCTACATAGCCCAGAGGGCTGACTGTACTATCAAAGCAGATGGAACAAGAGAACATTTAGTCACCTTCAGACAGATGGCTGACTAGGTTAGGTTATTGATCTTCCTTAAAGAAGTAGAATCAGCTGTTTCTGGGTAGGAGAGGCTTTCTTATACTGTTCACGGTCACAATAGCCAATTGTAGGTTGCTCTAGGCTTCTGATGAATTTCCCAGTGTATTCTCAAATTCCCATGTGTTGTGGATTCTTATAGCCACTAGAGTTATTACTTCTTACTTAGTAAATTAGCAGTAGGTTTCTAAGAGATTTAAATAAGGCCTCTGGTCTTCAGATAGGCAAATGCAGTTTAAATACTGATGTAGTTAAAAAGATTTAAACAAGCATCTAAATTACGATGCTTTTTAAAGAGCAGAACCCAGCCAACCCATTTGCACATGTTAGCTTCAAAAGATGGCTTTTAGTGGCTTAGTTCCAGAGATTCTTCCATTATTTTCTCATTCCCTGAAATGATTACTGAACTTTGCAAAAGACTTTGGATACCATACAAAATATTTAGTTTAGTGTTCTGTGGAGCAATATCTCAGAAAATAAGGACTCACACGTTGAAGTGAGTGGGATGGGACTTCACGAGTGGGTGTTGTATGTCTTCTACTCTAAGGTGTGCTTATTCTTATACCAGGAGCTAGATAGGAGACAGAAAGTAGAAAAGCTTTCTACTTTGTTTTATAAGAAAAGTCAGAATTTTTTTTTAACAAATCCAAACTGAAATTAGATTTACTAGACATCTACAGGTTGTGGGAAACAGTTTGGATGGACCACTCTAATGTGATCTTGTCCTATACTCATCAACATGCAAAATGTAGGCTGACTTTTGGAACACATGGTGATGACAAATTTCCTTCTGGGAACTTCTCTGATTAAAAAAAAATGTCACCAGTAGAATCGAGGTATTTTGCGGAGCTACAAAACTTGACAGAAAAAGAGTGAAATCTAATTAGGATCAGGCAGGACAGTGTCGTCACTCCTGTGTTTGTGACACTTCTGTATTTGTGATGAAAGCAGAGACCAGGTGACTTATAAGGGCTTCTTCAATATGGGTAACTCGCTTAGTATCTCTGGCATCCATTTCCTGTTCATCAAACGAGGAGTTCAGAGAAGGTGACAACAAACAGTTCTTTCATTTTGAATATTTGCTTTGTACAGACAGTTGAATACAGCATAGAGTAAGGAAGAGACAGCTTCCATGGCCTCAGGAGTCTGGTGGTAGTAGTAGCTACCACTAAATTATTGCCACTGCTTTTGTATATTGAGAACAATTTCAGCTTTATACAATTACATTATGAATATTCTTACACATGAGTCTTTTTCTTTGGAATAAATTCCTAACACCAAATCAAAGGTACACATCTATAAAATTTTCATTACGTAACTAGAACAAAACCACTACATTACTCTCATGAGTTGCATAACCTTGTCCATTCCACTATATACTGGACATTTTAATACTAAACAAGTATTATGATAACAGTAAGTCAAGATCAATATGAGAATTTTTAAAAAGAATTAGCAACAACAAAAGAAATGAATATTTTCAGAAACACTTACATGGCTTAAAGTATTATTCTGTAGCTTTGATCTATGGCTTGTTTCCCCCTTTTTTTCTCTGTTTCACACTCCATTCTCTGGATAATTTAAAGCACTGTACTGTATTTACAAGAGAGAGTTTTTAGCTTTTGGTAGCTCTTGTGCAATACATAAATGACAGACTCCTATCAAGTTTGAGTATAACGGGAGTTATTCGACTCTGGCACACAGAGAAAATCTCATATTATGGGAGGATAGGTATATGTTTCTCCAGCAAAGTCTAAGATCTTGTAGTCATCATATATATGTTCCAAATCCCATTTTTATAACAAGTACCTGTAAATATTATTCTGAATCCTCTATTGCCCAGAGCGCATGGAGAAAGGATCTTTAAAGTCACATGAGCCTTATGCTGTATTAAAATTGAAACCAGAGAGATCAAATGGCTTTCCCATTTACGTATGGATCTACATAAATAGAAGCAGTGAGTTCTGGAGAGAGAAAATGTTTGTCCAGTGTTTTTGTAAGGCTGCAATTAAAAAGAGGTGGCACTGAATATTTTTTATTCCCTTTAAAAATGTACACTGGATTTGGTATAAGTCCCAGATGTGACATTTGTGAGACTTAAGGCAATCGTTGTTTTGTTTTGCTTTTCTTTCTTTCTTTTTTGAAGCAGAGTCTCATTCTATAGTTCAAGTTGGCCTGAAAACTCACT
Source organism: Dasyprocta punctata (assembly GCA_004363535.1). Classification (NCBI taxonomy): domain Eukaryota; kingdom Metazoa; phylum Chordata; class Mammalia; order Rodentia; family Dasyproctidae; genus Dasyprocta; species Dasyprocta punctata. The sequence goes on along the minus strand of RJWM01014261.1, from coordinate 23,563 downwards.
ATTGAGCCCAATCCGGCCTCAAACTTGCTGTGATCTTCCTTCCTCATCCTTCTGAATGCTGGGATTCTAGGCATGTGCCCAGCATCGATAGTAACCTTGTACCTGTTATTTCCTTTCTTAGGAGCTCAATCTTCTCAATTATAAAGTATAAATTTTTAGGTCATATGAATCTCTACATGATGGTTAATCTTGATTGTCATCCTGTTTGGTTTGAGAGATGCCAGGGATTCGTAAAGTGCGTTTCTGTGTGTGTCTTAGTGGGCCATGTGGGCACTTCCCTGAGCCCTTCCTCGGTCCCTTCCTTACTGGCATTCTTCCCCTGCTCTTTGTTTTCAAGATGCCATGAATTGAGCTGTTTGATCCACTATTATGGTGTTTCTGTCTTGGAACTAATTGATCACAGACTGAAAACTTTGAAACCACAGCCTAAATAAAACTCTCTTCCTTTAAATTGTGGGCATCAGGAATTATATTCCAACAATAGGAAAGCTGATCAGTATGCTCAAATATTTTCAAAAGTTGACATTCAAGCTTTTTCTTTAGGACATACCAATTACTTGTTAAAAAGGCCAATGATAATAGGAGGGTTATTACAAGAGCAGTAAATATTAAAATTTTCAACTTTGTGAATTTTTATTAATCATCAACAAGCAAAGATGGTAGATTAAAGACCTTCCTTTCATTTTCAAGTCATATAATCAGAGCAGAATCTAAATGTAATGCTAAAGAATAAAGTATCAATCTATTCTGTTGAACTTGGGCTTGAGTCTTATAGTAGAAGTTACTATACCTTATGGAGCAAAGGTTTGTTCTCAGGCAAATGTTGAGACTTCCTCAGTCAAAATTAATTTAATGAATGTTATGGTTTGAGTCTGGATGTCCACCCAAAGCTTCATGTGGTCATGGAGCAGGCTTCTAGAGTCTGTGAATGACTCATGGTTGCTGGGATTATGGGTGTGAGTGCCACATCCAAGTGGGTGTGGCCTACATATGATATAAGGGACAGAAAGAATCTTCTCTCTGTGCTCCTCCCATTTTACCCTTTTTGCTCTTATCACCTTTGATACCTGCCACCATCATGAATGGCTGCCCCTGTACAATGTCACCCTGCCTTGGAGTGAGCTGATTATGGACTGAAACCTCCACAAACTGTGAGCTAAATAAACCTTTCCTTCCTTCATTTGAGTGTCGGGTATTTTGCTCCAGCAACAAAAGAAAAGTAACCAACACAATGGATTTTCACATAATCAGAGGAACCTGCAATAGATTTCTGTATATATTAAACCAATCATTGTAAGTCCTATTTTCCAGATTTATTGTACAAAAAGACTCAAGATACTGAACCTGTTCTCAAGAAGTTCAGCAATGTAAAAGGCAAGTATATGCACACTAATTATAAAATAAATTAATAGGCAAGGTAACAGAGATAGGATTAAGGTATAAAACAATAAAGGATTCCATGTATCCCAACCTTGGAAAGGGAAAACAAAAATAGGGATGGTTCCTAGGGAAGATAATACCTGTGGAAAATAGGTGATTTTCCAAAGGCAATACCACTAATTTTTGGCAGACTAAGCCTTAGAATTCTACAGTCTCTTTCTTAAGTGTCTAAGTTCTTATGGTGCTTTAAGGAATTGAAATAAAGGGATCTTGGGGAATGCAATATTTCTTCTTCTACTCCATGTAAGCACTCTACATATACTTGACATTAATCTGTAGCTAGTAAGAGACATATGTTATCTCTAGAAGTACAATAATTGCCCTGTTCTACCATCAACACTTTTCCCTTTTTTGTTAAATATTCACCCATTTATTGATTTTGTGTTGTCCAAGAATCTTCTTTTAAAGAGGAGTTCAGAGTTTTCTTGTCTTATGGAATGTATTATCTTTCTTTGATCTCTTATACTTACTATATGTGTTGTGACAATCTGAAGGAATGGGGATGTGTGTAATTATTTGTTGCTAAGAGTATCAAAGCATATTAACTGTTACATAATGATAGAATTAGTTTCCTGCAGAGCCATATTTAGGAACATAAATTTATTACTTTAGTAAAGACATTCAAAATCAAAGGACCAAATGTTTTCTTAACATTTTTGTTTGAACTGTTCTTTACCCTCAGCATAGATAATACATCAAGTATTTAAGGGCAAAGACAGTTCTTTACTAAATTTTATTTTAATTTTTCAGAAAAAAGCTCTAGAGTTCCTAGCATACAAAACAAATATAGTACATTTTTGTTGATTTTATCAATTAGTAGATGAATGAATGAAGAAATAAGTGTATAGATTGCTGTATTTATCATTTATTTTGGACATAAATAGAATCAAATCTCCCTTGACTTGCCTTGATAGATTCCCTAAATTGAATGCACTGATTTTTCACTCTCTTCTGCTTTGTAGGAGGTAGTCATTATCCCTAGTTCTTTCCTGTCACAGACTTTTGCAGCCATATTCTTGACATGGCTTTATGGGATGTACTTCTCTTCTTTATGCTTTGGGGCATGAGCACATGACTTATTCTGACCAATTGGATGCTGGTAGATTTGGCACGGAGAGTCATGAAGTATGGTTGGCTGGTCTAATTGACTTTCTTGTTCCTCCTGTTGAGTTAAATTCTTAATAACAGTTGTCTTTTTTCCCATGCCTGTGTATCTGTTGTACCCATTATATAATTTACCTAATGGTACATAACGCAATGAATAGTATTATAGAACAAACTCATCTCTATAATACTAATTTAAATTTTTTTTAAGACTTGATAAGGGCATAGTGTTAAAAAAATGAAATCAATAAGGAATTAGTGAGAGTTCTTTTCAAGGAAAGGAAATACCCTGAAAATTGTTCCATTGAGATTGTTGTGTAAATTCTTAAGTGTTCTTTGTTTCTTTGAAGAGTTCAAAACTGGAAGTCTTTTAGCTGGGTATGGTGGCACATGTCTGTAATCTCAGCACTTGGGAGGCTGAGACAGGAGGATCGTTGCAAATTCGAGACCAGCCTGGGCTACAAAGTGAGCTCAAGGTCAGTCTGAACTGCATAGCAAGATGCTGTCTCACAAAGATCAAACAAACAAACAAAAAACTGGAAGCCTTGGATGATGCAGTACATATGATTTTGGGCCAGAAAAATGTGAAGGCTTAGTGGAGTATCCACTTGATTGACTTGGGAGCCACCCAAAGGATTAATGAAGCACACTTTCTTTCTCTCTCTCTCTCTCTCTCTCTCTGTATGTGTGTGTGTGTGTGTGTCTTGAAAGTATGGCCTTGAATACTATATCTGGTCCCTGGCCCATTCCTTTCTGGCATGGTTCATGCTCTGCTTCCTGCCTGCATAAACCAAGCAGCTTTGCTCTGCCATGCTCTTCTGCCATGCATCTAGCCTTGGATCTAGCTGACCATGGACTGAATCTTCTGATTCCATGAGCCAAATAGACCTTGTTTCCTTGAAATTATAGATGCCAGATATTTTGTCCAACAGTAAGAAAGCTGACTAAATAGAAAATAGGTAATTACTTGAGGTCATTGCTGTGCCTGTACTGGACCTTGTGGTTCATAAGTGTCTTGAACTGATTTGTGGAGGGACTTTGGAAAGGTTTGGAGATTTGGGCCAAAAGAGCTCAAGATAGCTGCAAGCAAAAATTGGAGGACAATTCTGGACAGACCTCAGAAGACCAGAATGTTGATAGAAATTAGACAGGAAAGGCCAGTCTCAAGAGGCTTCAGTTTGGAACAAGGACTTCATTGGCAATGGTCTAGAGGCCATGAATTACACTCTGATAGGAAAAAAAGAATCGTACATCTTGCTCATGTTTTGAGACTTTATATGAGACTAAAATTCAGGACTGTACTCCAATAGACATGGCAGTGGGAATTTCAAAGTCATCAATAAACAGTCTGTGGCATGGATACTAGTGGCTGCATTTAACCAGATTTATAGTGAGAAGTGAGGGCAAAAAATACAGCAGTAAAATGTGATATTTAGCCCAAAAGAAACTATGTGTGTGAAGTTGGGGCCAAAAGGGGGCAGCTTCTAAAGGATTAGTATCATTAAAAACGAAACAAAGTACTTTGCACAGAGACGGGAAGAAAGGTGCCTTGAGAGCATCTCAGAAGTTAGGAAGATCTCACCCTGAAGGACATCAAGGAGTGAAAGTATAAACTATTCATTTGAGATCAGAGTTGCTAGGACTCCTGCTTGAGAAGGGCCTCCCAAGGAACTGGTTACCCAGGATTCATTTCACTGTGTTCACCTGTTTAGATAGACAGAGACCATTTCAGTCATGATCCAGTCATGGGGGCAAGCTGTTGCTTGAGCTGGTAGCAGTCGTTGGTGTTGTCTAAATGATGTTAATCAGGCACGAAGAATGTAATAATTATGGGATGATGGAGGCTTCCACCTAGATTTTTAATGAAGCTCTGGGAGGCCAGGCAATTTACCTCTGAGAGGTGGGTGCATGAACTGAGGGAAAGAAGGTGAAATTGTGGTAGGGACTCCAGGAAGTCAGATATGCCAGGAATGTGGAATGTCTACCAAAGAAAGTCGCAGACTGTGAGTAGAACCAGCCCAAGAGAGAGACCATGTGGGTTGCAATTGGCAAGGCCATGTAGGTGGGGCCACCTAGGCTCCCTGAAACTACATGTCACCATGATGTGCTCCAGGTTCTGGACCTAAAAATAAAGATTTAATATTTGCTCTGCTGGATTTTGGTCTTGCTTTGTTCTGCTTTTTTATCTCCCTATTTCTCCTTTTTGGAATGGGAATGTTTACTCTGTGCCATTGTACCTTGGGATTATTTAACTTGTTTTTAATTTGTTTTTTAATTTTTGCAGGGGTTCCCAGTTAAGAGTTTACCTTGAGTCTTAGAGAAAACTTTTAGCGGGACTGGAGACTTTGTGGAAGTGATTATTGCATTTTGGTTTTATGCAGGATAGTTGTGCAATGTTAGTCAGAATTATAACTTTGTGTTTATATAAAGATTTAATATGATTTAAGGAGCTGTTATGGCATACCAAATTGTGGGATGTGACAGTTAAGGTAGATGTTGACCTGATTGGCTTGGTGTCTGTTCAGAGGATTAATAACCACACTTCTTGGTGAATCATAGATTTGTAATCTTGGGTCTATGTCTAGTTACTTGGATCCCATACTCTTGATGTTTCCTGGCCTTTATGAACTAAGCAGCTTTGCTCTGCCGTGTCTTTTGCTGTATTTCTGTCTTGGAGGCAGCTAACCATGGACTAAATCCTCTGAAACCATGAGCCAAATAAACCTTTCTGCCTTTAAATTATGAGTGTCAAGTGTTTTGCCCAGAAATAGGAAAGGTGACTAATTTGAAAGGGAGCTAAAACTTTAATTATTGGAGATATTCTCAAAACATTAATATTCAATAAAGATTGCTCAATTAAAGTTTATTTATGCCCATCAGGTAAAACAAAGTGCTTAAACTATGTTTGTAAAATTTTTGATTCTCTTACCTAACCATTTGTTCCTGATTAACTGAATAAAACTTATCCAAGTCCCTTCTTTTTATGTATTCCATAAATTTGATACCATGCTGAAAATTCCTTTCTTTTTCATAAATATTTTAGCTGTATAAACTATGAGCACCAGTGTTGGAACAGCTTTTTCTTCATCATCAGTATATGAAGAGTAAACTTTTCTTTTCAGTTGCTTCTCCTCTTCATAAGCTTAGACCTTATGCTGATTTATGGATTTGTATCTTGGTTAATAACCTTTGCTCCATATTGGCCCCCTGATTTATTCCCTAGGTTACATTCTTTTCATAGAAGTTGACTAATTTTTATGATATTGAGTGCTTCTGGTTCTTTGAATTTTTTTTATTAGTGCATGTTTGCTGTACAAAATGATTACATTAAAAATGGGGAGTTGGTACATGTACATAACACATATGAATTTTTTGTCTCTTGTCCTTATCTCTCTTTCTCTGCCTTTTGGTCCCCTTCCCTTTATTCCCATCAAATTACACCAAAAAATCATCCAGATATGAACAAATCTCTGAATGAAAATGAAAAGCTTGCCATAGATCTATTTTCTCCTGACTTTTTGGTTGCCATCAAATGAAACCACTGTGTACATTATTTGCTTGAAATCCTAACCTTTACAGAGTGTGCATGAGACAGAACATACTGGGGAAAAATCACTAACATTTTCCATGCATGTGGACTTGGCTTTGGGTTTGGGAGAACTTGGATTTGTTTCAGATTTAAAAGAAAATATTGCATATATTGATTGATGAAACATGCTGCTGGTAGTGGTTTTTGAGATGCTGACAGTCACTTCCTTGGAACAATTCTGAGATGAATGCTTCGTGGCATTGTAGGATCAAAAATCAATCTATAGGTGATGACATTCAATCACCACTGACTATAGTTGGAATTGAAAAGAGAGCTTCAATTGGAAAAGCAAGCTTCACACCACATTCCCCAAAAGTCATTTGCTTTGAGTGTAGGGACTAGCCACACAAGGAAATCCAAGAGCTACTCAGCGCCAGATCACCAACAGTTTGGGGCACATGTGAGTAATTTGGAAAGAAAGGGAATTCTGACTCAGATATTTGGGTTATTCCAGTTTCAAAAGTGTCAGTTCTCTGCTGGCCAGAAAAGTAGACAAGAGAGGCTCCGCTTTAATAAAGTACACAGACTCTAGACAGTTTTTAGCACAATGAGATTAGCATCAGTCTACAAAGTAACAGTCTAAACAGGCTAAAGAATATAAGGTAGTGACCTTCAAAGGAATTTTATTCTTCCATTTTGGAATGTTCTTTTTTATTCAGTTTTCTTCAGATTTTTAAAGAACAGAAGAATACAAATAATTTGTTTCAGGGAGATATGAAGAAATCCTCAGCTTAATAGTATGAATAAAATAACTTAAAAATAGTACATACTAATCACTGACATTTATAAACATGCATGGGACAATAAAAAGATTGCAAGCTGGTAAACAACTTGGAAGATCTCAAGTTATTATTGTTCTTATTCGATTAATAAAATTGACCTGCCCATGAAATTGGCTTAATATTACTGATATAAAATATATCAAAGATAATTGTGTTTTTAAACATTTATGTAGCAGTGAACAAGCAAGTCCTGCTGCAGTGGATAAGCTGCTGGAACACGGACAAAGAGACCCACATTTGAATGTGGGCTCTACTATGTTACAGTCCTGAGACCTTTGAGAATATGTTGAGCATTGTTTTGATTTCTCAATACTGTCAAGATAACCAACCCTGTTGAGATATTGCTATCTAATACATAAAAGCATTCTATATTTTAATATTATTTTCCATTTGATCGGTGCTTTGAAATCAATAAAATGTTACAAGTGTTGACTCATTTGGATATTCATTTAGAACTTAGATATTCCAGTGTCTCTTGTTATCTATTGAAGTATTTGCTTTAATTGCAGGGATCTTTGGTATCTTGCAGGCAATGCCGGCAGCTGTGACTAATAAAAACAGAGGGAGAAATATATAAGGCACTTTTCTGAGCTCTAAGTATACTGATTCTGCACAAGTTTCAGAGGCCTTCAACTTCTCCAGCTAAAGAGCATGCATGGGAAGAAATGACTATATTAACCACATCACTGTCAGGCTGCCCTTTATGATCTGAGCAGATGGCCATCACTGGTCTCTTTACCTCTTCCCTCCTACAAGCCCAACTGTGTTTATGTCTGGAGAAATCAAAGTGAATAATAAATAGCTATTGGAAACAGATAAATAAGAACTTCAGCCTTTTTCTACTTTAATTGGACCCTCAAGCAGGGAAACAGGAAGAGAGTGGCAGCTACAACACTCAGCCTCAGATGCGTGCTGCTTTGTCTTCTGCATTTGAAAACAAAGAATCCTTTATTCTCTTCTCAGCATGGCTATTTTTCACTCAGGAAGGGATTAGCGTAGTTGACATATAGATTTCATCATTGTCTGATCGCATCTCCATTATTTCTTTGCCCTCACATTAACTCTCAGTGTTTGTGCCTTAGAAACATTTGTAAATTATTTTATGGATATATCTTGTTAACTGACAACAAGCCAAACTCAGTGCTGAAGCAAATGAGCTTTGGAATGAGATGTGATTAATTTTCCCCACTTGTTTTGGGACATACTGCTTAACATTGGCGCATACCACTCAAGACTCATATGTCTAGTTGAAAAAAAAAATGGAGGAAATAATGGGCCGCTTCTCTCAGGATTGCAAACTCAGGAAATGAAACAATTTCTCTAACAGGACTATTACATTCCAGTTAATATGCTAGCAAAAGTGCTCAGTAAGGGTTTTATAAAAATATTCCAACTTCTTACAATGGAAATGCTTAAAATTTCCCAATTTTAGGCAGATTTGAGCCTTCAGTAATTTATATGTGGCAGTATAGAGACTTTGACATTCAAGCTAGTTGATTTCATCAAAGTAGATGGTAACATTCAGTCCAAAAGATTGAGAAAGTAGTTAGTAGGTAACCTCTCTCTTTCTCTTTCTCTCTCTCCTTTCATCTTCATTTTCTCTCTCATTTTTCTCTCATTCTCTCTCTGTCTCTCTGTCTCTCTCTGTCTCTATCTTTCTCCTCCCATCCCTCCCTCTCCTTCTCACTGTCTTCTCTTTTGGTTTGGGAAAACAATAGCTTCAAAATTATAAGCCTAAACATCATGTGAAAAGAAAGAACTAACCGTACATGAAGCCTTCTTTTAAGACCGTTTTAAAAAATAGAGTTGACAAAGACTCCAGTCAACTTCATAGCTTGAGAAAGTTACATTAGTGTGTGCTAGATAATGGTAATATTTTTGGATAATTAGTTTGTCAAGACACTCCTATGTCCTCCATGATACTTGTTACTCAGTTGGATATCTAAACATTTAATGAATCAACAATCACACAATGAAATACACTTTCTTGATAAATTTCAGCATTAACATTTTATTTTCTTAAAGCAAAGTTGAATTGAAGCAGAGAATAGAATGTTCAAAAGAGAAGCAAAAAAGAAATAATACAATTTTTATTCACTATGTCTGCTTTCTGTGATTAATTATAAATTTAAATTTTTGACATGAAAAAAATTTACTGTTACCCTGGGATTCTCCTCTTCTTTTTATCTTTCACCACCCGGATGAACTTGGCTGAACCCATATGAATATGGGAGAAAGAACTATTACTCATTTCTGGATTTTCTAGAATCTCACAATCTAAGTTGGTTTCTAAACATGGCAGAACCTGGTGGGTTTCAGTGTCCAGAAGTCTGGAATGGGTGGGTTGGATGTATTAATGGTTCACTTTCATTTAATTAAAAGGTCGCCATGACTTTTGACATTGGTACATTTACCATTTACACAACCCTGATTGAAGATGATTAAGGATACTGCTAGGGATAGAATAAGTGGGCGTATTTCACTGTGCTACCAGTTATTTCCCTCTTTTGTTTTGTACTGGACCTTCATGTACAATGGTAAAACACAGTTACTATCTCCAAGGATTTTGTTTTTTAGATGTACTGCGATTTTTTAAAATGACCATTTGAGCAGTTGCATAATCTAAGGGTATGAAAGCTGTAATTTGAAAAACTATGTGGGTGGCAATTTGTTTAAGTGACGGAAAGAAAAGATAATTATGGAAAAAAGAAACCTAGACATGCATATCAAGAGATGCTAATTACATAAGATGTTAATTTAAGTATATAGCTGAATTAGAGTCAAATCTTATATGACTCAGATCTTAAAGCAGCAGCAAAATGATCAAAGATCCTGGGATACTCCAGCATAAGTTTTGGAGAAATAAAAGTAGTAATATTAGTAATATTAGTATTTATTGAGTTCGTACTATATGCTATGATTTTAAATGTTTTAGTTTACTTATTACTTAAAGTAAACTTGTAGGATAAATATTATACAGAGGAAAGGAGAAAAAGAAAAAGGGAAAGACATATATAAAAGCGATATAGAGATATATATGCATATATAAAAAAGTATATCAAGGTACATATATATCTTGATAAATAACTATACTGTTAGTTCATCAAAAAAACAGTTTGTGCTTTCATTGTTTGATTATTTGATCATTTTTATCCCCATATCTTGTAATCTGAACAACTACTTTGAAGATAACAATATGCAATATATTACCCATTGTTACTCTCCTAAAAAAAAGATAAATATTATAATACCGTTTTCTCATTTTTTAGATAAGACTACTGAGGCGTGGAGTGATTTACTTTACCTAAGAGTGAAGACTGAACCTCAATTTTTCTGATGACAAAGATGCTTTTATTTATCAAAAGCTTCTTTCCAAAAACTAATATTAAAATTATATATATAAGAGAGATTCCCTAGAGAGGTAAAGAGTGAATCCAGGACATTGGCTTTAAGAAAACAAGGGAATTAGAAGAAGCCAGCCCTTCTGTCACTTGCCTAATATCCCTAGTTCTTGCTGGGGCTTGTTGTTAGTGTTAAACAACTTAAAAACACCAGAATATACTCTTTGAAGAATTATTTAGAGAGCCATAAGGGTGTTACTCTTTAACAGATATTTGATGCAATACTATTTGTGCCTAGTCTGCGTCAGAGTTAAATCTGTCTTTGAGATACTTAATGTGGTGTTGAAACAAATAATGTGGAAGAAATTTTCCCTAGGGAAAGGGTAAAAACATTAGTATCTTATGTCTGTTTTTGATTTTAACTTTGTTTCCATTCTTATATATTATTTCTCTTCCCCTTTCTCCAAAGAAGTTTAGAATCATAGAGAGATGTGGGAATCCCCACGTCCATACTGATTGCATCTTTCTCCATATTAAGGCCAACTCTGTTTCAGCTCTTTAAAAATATATTCACTTGCTTCAGCACAATGACTTCTTTTTTTTTTTTTCATCTCAGATATTTATACCAATTTGTCAGCAGCAAGTATCAGTGACAGGCGGAGATAAAGTATTATTTATGCTGAGATATCCAATTTTTACTTGTTTGGCTGCTTTCTTGAAAGATGATGCTTTGGAAAATAAAATGCAGCATTTATCATTGTTTGGTTGACTGTGGGAGGCAGAGGTTGCTCTTTTTGCTGTGACCTACTTAGTTCATATAGCAGAGATGTTAGAGCTCTCTTCTCTAAGACTTCCCCAAATCCATTCTATTCTGGAAAGCTCCAGCACGGGAGATGTATTTGAACATGATTATCTGAAAGGCAGAACAGTGCTAAGATAAAACACTTTTAAACAAAGTATTACAGAACCTACCTTTTACAACTTTTAGCTTGTTGCAAAGCCAGTGGATGACAGTCATGAGTTTTGAATTTGCATGTGGACTGCACTGTCACATGTATACCTGGGCAGGAAAAGAGTATGAAAAAGAGATGGAAAAGAACAAGATGATTCTTGGAAGTTTCCAAGGGAGGGAGTGGAAGATATCTACTTTTAGCTTTCATCAGAATGCTATTACTTATGGAATATTTAAAAAATAAATAATTTATTTATTTATTGAACAAATACTTGTCAAGCATCTCGGGCTGGACCCATTTATACTCCAGAATCTAGGTTCAAGATTTGGTGGATTTCTTCATTTGAACAAATTATTAAAATCATCTTTGTCCTATGTTCAATTTTGCTAACTAAATTCAATTGTAATAAGTCTGAAGCTTCCTTTATTTTTGTTGCACAAGATGCTGTAGCCATTGATTATCTCCTGATTTTGGAACTTTCTTGCCTGTGACATGCAGATGACACAATGATATATGTAATTTGCTTTTTGTATATTTATTTTTCATCTAAAAATCATAAGGAGGACTGATAACCCCAGCTCACTATTCTGTGCACTGTTTAAAAATAATGCAGTCTTTTTTTCTTCCCATTTCTTACCCTCTCAATACTAGACTGCCCAGAGTTGGGCATGGATTTTCCCACATGTATAGGTTAGATGTGTGGTAGAAACTAGGATAATGGCTTTAGTTAACTTTATTTTAAAATAGCTATTACCTTCTATTTTGGTCCATTAAACTGAAAAGAGATTTCTCTATGAATGAAATGGGAAAGGGAGAATAGAGACTTCTTTTTTCTTTTTTTTTATCTTTCATCATTTTAGTCAACTGACCAATTTTGATTTGGTACATATAATATGTAGGTAACATTGTGATAGACACTGTTATATTTAAAAAAGGAAGGCTCAGTTCTAGTACTTAAGGAGGTAAGTGGTGTTAATTGTGTAAACTAAATTAATTAGAGAAAGTTTTACTGTATAGAATGCTAAAATTGTGGTTCAAAGTTCTTGAGCAATTAAATCATAATTTTTCATTGCAAGTCAGAGAAGCTGAGTGTAGGAAACTAAATAAAAATAGAGTTGTTTTTTGAGTAGTTCATAGAATTGTAAGGTCATCAAAAATAAATCCTAAAATAAGCTTTCTGAACAAATCCTAACAGTGTGACTCAGTGCATCTACTGGATAATCTAGTTTCCTTCCTGTCAAACCCTAGATTCTAGAGTTGCCCTGAATACTAATTCTGGACCAAATGATCAGCCTTGTGTCCACCGCAACACCTGCTGCTATAAGCAGAGAGCTCTTCATCCCCCCTCATTTTATTGCTAGCTACTGGATCAAGGTCAAGCTTTGGGTGAATCTGATTAGATGAACAAAGATCAATATTTGATTCCTAGCAGAAAGGGATGCTAGAAAAATAATCAGCATGACTGTTTTCTAAAGCTAGCCTTTAGCCTCCAACAAAAATTAATAATTATGGCTGAGCAGCCTACATAAGTGATAAATTAGAACCACAAGAATCAAAGCAAATATTTTCCTCTTAGGCTTCCTGATCTGTATCTACATATGTTGGATATGGTACAGGGATTAAAGGCTTTATTGTTCTGGTCTGTTTTTATGAGATTACATTTATCCAGTAAGCCACTCAGTTTTTATCTTTCCACTTCATCTTTCTATGTGATAGTTTCCCGAATTGTTTCCTATGCAATTTCCTTTTATAGACCCCAATGAGGCAACTATTGGACTGAAGAGTTGCCATTGGAAAATTAGGGTTTTAGAAATTTTTGTATTTACAATGGAAAATATTCTAGCAGATGATGAAAAATTCTCTTGTTCTAAAAAACTCAATAGATTCTAATCAAAATGTATTTTAAAACTGATTGTAACTTTTTGAATTAAAAGTAGAAAGGACAAATAGTTAGAAAAAATTTTAAAGAAGTGTACAGATATTAGGTGAGATAATAGAATTGAAAAAGATTATGGATATCCCAATACAGACAGAAATGCAGCTGATCATATAGTCTCAAACTTCTATGTAGTCCCCATAAAAAACAAACCATAAAAATGCATGTATAGAGCTGGGATTGATCTTCCACAGATATTAAAAGAAAAATTATTTTTGATCACTACAAGCTTAATGAATAAATTATGCATTTGAAACCACTTGATACGTGTTTTTTCTGATATACTCAAAAGGAGTTACTATAAAATGTTTAAACTAAAATAACTTTTACTAAATGCTGAAGTAATTTTATTTAGAAGAAGTATCTGTTTGTAGAGACTTGTTGTAAGCAATACCCAAGCTTCTGGCTTAAGTTCAAAACCATGACTTTCAGGGACCTCCACTGCCACCATCACTAACAATAACTTCAGAAATAACATTCTCAACCTTGAAGAGAGGAGAACGAGGTAGCATGATGAACAATAGTTCAGGGACTGAATCTGTTCTCATGAGACATACATTAGTGATTGGCTATCAGACTCAATTTATATCCACAAAGCTAGGGTTTTATTTTGTAAGGACCATTGAACTCCAAAACTTGTGAACTGTGCTGCAATTACTACTGCGTCGGCACCAAATTGGATTGTGTTGCTTCATCATGCATTTTACAATGCTAAGGAAACTTCTGTAAGACTCTATCTTCAATGTTGGTTTGAAGATATATTAGATGAACAAAAGCAATCAAAGCGCTAGAGTTGGTGAATCAATAACACAACTGCCTCAGTGCTTGCAGATGCAGTCCTAAATTAATCTTTTCTTTACCTGTGACTTAAAAACCAATTCCTGACAATGTGAGATACCTACAAAGGTATGAGAAGAAGGTCTGTATCTTCCTTCATTGGTGTTTCTAGTTTCATTGGCTCAAATCAAACTCACTTCCAGCAAAGGTTGAGCTGAGAAAATACAAAGGGCAAAACCCAATGATCTTTCTTTCTGTCCCCACAGTTTTCCAGGGATGCCTCTTGTATACTTGCAGAGTAACAGGAGCTACTGGGGAACATCTGGGTGACCATGGCCTTCCTAACCCCACCTGCATCAGCTAACTCAGTTCTGTTTTTCTCTTTAAATACTAGGACTTGGGTCAATTTCATCTTAAAAATACAATTCTAGTTAAAAACAAATAAGCAGAAAACAACTTGGGAAATTACCAGCATAAGAAAAAATTTTAAAGGACTTTTTCTTTTCTAAATAAAACTTTTAATTCCAAGTAGTCTTTGCTTTTATAATAGTAGCTCATTGATGGTACTTACTACAAATCAGGCACTATTCTAAGTGACTTGCACTTATTAAATTCATTTAATCCTTCAACCAACACTGTTTTTAGAGCCCACTTTACAGGATGAGGAGATACAGGAACAGAGAAATTTTGAGGTCTTCCCAGGTTCACACATTTACTACTTGGTAAAACTGCGATTGGAACTCCACCAACCTAATTTCAAAAACCATCCTTCAATCTAGTTTTCTACATGCTTCTCTACTACATGCCATTTTCTGTTGCACTGTTTCCCTAGCATGAGGTGGACTATGATTTAAATAAAGGTTTTAAGAGATGGAAACTTGGTGTTAACTTTTGAATTAAATTTTATAAATATTCAACAGAGTATCCTGTACATTTATTATTTGCTCAACAAATTCCTATAAGCTTATTAAAATGCTTTTGTAGTGGTACTGGAAGAAGATTGATGAGTATTGCATGATTATTTCCCCAAATCTTTTTAATCATGATGATTATAAATCTATGTAAACTAGGTATTCAAAAAATCTCACCTATGGTACATACATAAATCATTCATTGACATTTAGTAGAAAGTGGTCCTTCTTTCTATTTATCTCTTCCTTAAAAAATCTTGATTTTCCCTGAATCAGTGCATCTGCCTGAAAAAAAAAATGCTGCTCATAAAAAATATGAATGATGAAATGATCTATATCTATGCATAATCATTTGAGAATCATCACACACCTTCATTCATTCAGATTCCACATATTATAAATTCATTTCTCCATTATTTAAACTGATTTGTTAACTGGACTGGAATTCATGTCTATTCTATTTATATGGATAAATTTATGCAGAAATATTCTCTGATCTGTTTACTTACCTGTCTCCCTTGGCATTGATTTCTTCCTTTTTTTAGGACCTTCCTTGATGCACAAAAATAGGTTTCTAATTTATGAAGGAAGTTTATGACTCAGAGTAATCATTCTGGATCGTTTTCCCTTTCAATATTGTGATTTAGGAATGGCCAGTCATTGTAATGTGAAGGAAAGCGAGCAGTGGTGGTGTGAAAAGAGGCAACAGCTGGACTTTATTAGGAGATCGCATGTATTTTGCAAGACATTTTATGCATATTACCACATTTAATCCTCATGTCAGTGGGTCAGTGCATGCATGCAAATTAATGGATGATCAGTGATGTTATGAAGTAAATATTATGGCTATTTCTATATAAGAAAAACGATGTTTAAAGACGTTAAATAATTTGAAGTTCTGAGCAGCTAGTAATGGGAACTCGTCTGACAACAAAAACGCATCTGAGTAATGACATTTTGCTATTCCTCCTCAGTTTTAAGCTTCAAGCGAAAGGAATGTGAATACAGACATCTTCAGACCTATTGTAGTCGAAGGAACCAGGCAGTGGAGGGATGACCTTTCTCATTGGCAGGCTCGTTCAATTATATGTGAGAGCTGTTATTAAAAATTCTCCAGCTCAAGATACATAAGGTTCTGTGGCAGGCTGTAGAAATTCTTCTCCACGGGGATTTTCCTCCGCAATAAATAGAATGATTTTTTTCCCCATCCCCCAATTTTCAATTCTCTCACCTTTTGAGAGAATTCCGAGGTCTATATTTATCTTACATCAGCGACCAGTAGATGGCAGCAAAAGCCCACCCTAGTCCCCCAGAATTTTGCCTCTGAGCCTCTGCACATTGCAAAGCCGAAGACAGTTTTTAAAAATACAATCATACGCCTCCTTACCTGACACCTCGGAGGGGCTGATTTTCCAGGTCACACGCGTCTTATTACTTTCGAAAATAATCATGTGGAAAGGCTTTTCATTGTGTTTGTTGCTACATTTCTGCACTGTAGTGACTGTCAAGCCTAAATCAAACTAATAGCAAGGGGAAAAAAAAGACAACGACTCAGGAGAAGTGCAAATAATTTCCATTAAGAATGTTCCTCGTGGGTTTTCAAAGAAGTTTTCATCACCAAATCTGATCAGTGAAGCAATCGTGTTCATAAATTATTTATCAGTCTCTTTTCTCGGTTCTCATCTTTCCCACTGAAACCAGCAAAATCCAACTTCGAGTGAATTCTCTTTTAAGAATATCTGGAAAGAAACATTTCTTAATGCACTTCATTATTAGAAATAAAGCACAACAGCAATGTAAACCATATACAATAGAGGTGTTTTTTCTTTTAATTAGGGTTTTCTTTTTCAAGAATGTTACACTTGGCACGTAGTATTTTGTGTTGGTATTTATTTGGGCTTCACCTTATCACTGGCTCATTTATCTGGACAACACGCTTTGCATTTTACGGATGATACAATGTGATTGTTCTGAATTTGAAATAAATTGGTTCTCTGAGCTGGTGGAGAGGGACTTTTCATTTCAGGGTAGTGTGGTTACTATGTATCTATTTTGATAAAGGAGATGAAAGTATTTCAGGTGATTGTTATGGGTGTTACATAAAATTAATGAGTTGAGGCAATGAAACCTGTAGCTGAGAGCATGCTAAAAGTTCACTGCTAATCTGCGGCTAGTGATGTCACAGTCTGAAGTGTCTGTGATGTTATTAGTTTCTTCCCATTCACCCTCACTGTTAGGGTCACAGATATGCATCTGAAGGAGGGAAGCCACTTGGAGGATGCTGAGATGAAATATTCTCGAGGACAAAATATAGATTCACTGTGGAAAAGTGAAGTCTTCCAAGATGTGGTTACAGATCTTCAAATGTTCATCATACATCAATGAAAACTGATGAGACAAAGGAGGAAAATAATACTATGAGGAAGAGAAGGAAAGTGGGAAAAAGTTTCTGAGGGAACATAAAGGCTACTGTCATCATTATCTGTGCTTGATCTGTGGAAAATTGTCAAGGATCTGAAAACAAAGGAATTGATCTTTAAGAGTTTCAAAAACTCATTGCCATATACTACAGAGACTATCACACCAGAATCTCTTTTAAATCTTGTTAATTTCATAATGTATTTTGGAATTAAATATTGTATCAGGAAGCAACATTATTGCTTCACTAATGACGGTGTGAACAATTATCTTACCAGGTTTGGAATTTGTCCTAGTTTTTTTTTTTTTTTTTTTTTTGGATAATATATGGTGCCATAGATTTCACAAACATTACCATGCTGTATGTTCATAGCATTCATGTGTAAGTATTTGTTTTCTAATTTTGCTGATGAACAAAGAGATTCAGAAAAATCAATTTGCTAAGAATTGCATAATTCTAGAGTTAGGATAGGCTATCAGACATCTATGAGTTTCTCGTAATACCAATGCTGCCCTACGAGTGTGATGGCTACTAAAATAACTAAACAGAGATCAAGTGTGAGGTCTTCGCAGTTGAAGTGACTGTTTGGAGCTCAATCTCCATGGCCAGTTTCATGCTGTGATTAGACACATGTTATGTCTGGGAGAAGAGACTCAACCATGACCCTGATCAAGGGTGGTTATGTTTTTGCTGCTTAGAGGTGGTTGTAGTTCATCTTTGTTCATTTACCCATAAATATTCATGAAAAATAGAAAACATGATAATTTAAAGAACAAGAAACACAATGCTTTTGATAAACAAAGACTTGGAAAAAAACCCCCCTAAAACAGAAGGAGACTGTCAAGGTTTTATGCTAAACTTGTTTAGAGAAAATTGCCCAGATTCTGAACAAAAAGGAAGTGGAAAAAAGACTTTGAGTCAAATGTTGGTTGAAATTGTGGCTTTTAACCAGCCATGTAAGTTTGCCACCTCTAGGAACCTCTTCATCTGAAAATGAAAATTGTAACAGGGCATTTTTCATAGAGTTCTGTTTAGTGCAAGATGAACTTATTCACGGCAAAATGCTTACAACAGTGCTAACACATAGAAAATGCTTGATAACATAGATTAGCTATTATAATTACCACTCTATACCACTACTGCTCTTCTATCTTGGAGAAATCAGAGTTCTTGCCAAGGGCTAAGGCTTAATTTGGCATTGAATAATCAACTTGTGCATACTTAGTGTAATCAATAGCAAACTTTCAAAAATTTCAACGAAAGTACTTTTTTTAAGAAGTCCAAGCAAGTGCAGTGTTGTAGTTTTATCTTTATCTTGGCCTTAAACTTGAAACACATTCCAGGGTTAGGTATACTATTATTGTCTCTCTTTTCCAGTTAATGGTTATGAACTAGATTCTTGTCTCTAGCAAGGGCCTTGATAATAAAAATAAAACAAATCTTTATGATACAGAATTCTGACCTATTTTCTGAAAATGAATGCATTATTTAAACCTGAAGATACATAACTAATATTTTTAATGCAAGATGCGATGCTTTTGATAAACCAATGAATCTCTTGACTCAGTGTTATGGATTACAAACTGGTGGTCAACTTAGCACCAGTTGAATTAATTCAGCTGGTGTTGAGTAAAGATGCTCCACCTGAAGAAAGTTGCCAGTATAAATGGGGACGTGGTGAAGAAGAAGCAGGCGTTGTGGGTTCTTCCAAGAGTTGCTGTTGGAGCCGTTGGTTCTCTTGGAGGTGCTTGTCATGCTGGCTTCTCCAATATGGACTTGGCCATTATCGTCAGAGGAGCTCGGGACCTCGTCGGTGAGAGTGGCTGTGGTTCATGTTGTGGGAGCTCTGCTCCTCACACTGTGCATCGCTTCCTGACTCCGGAGGGGAGGCTGTGTGCTGGAGAAGCTGGTCACGCTGGGCTTCCTGACCTGTGCTCAACTGTTCTCCATTGTCGGAGGAGTGCGGGACCTCGTCGCTGTTGGGGATGGCTGTGGTGCTCTTCAGGGCAGCCCCGCTTCTTCTTTTGAGCGTGACTTCTCGGCTCCCACATAGAACCCTCAACCCACTGCACAGCTCCTTCACCCTGCTGGCATAGACTTTCTAGTTTCACCACTGACCTGTGGCCTTCCCAGCACAGAACCATAAATAAACTGGCGTGAGCCCTTATTGGGGGCTCTTAGATTCCCAGTTGGTACTGTGGGAGGCATTGTCATGCATTTGGGTCTGTAGTGGGACTCTTACATGATATTGCTGTGGGATCCAGGCCCTCGGCTATCCTGGGTCTTAGTGTTGTGGACAGATTTTCCTGCACTGTCTTGTGTTTAACTTTGGGTGATTATTACAAAACAGTATTACAAACCCTGTGTCCTGTAGCAGTTGTTCTCCATGTAACCCCTGACTACAACACTCAGTATTTCTTTATCTGAAAAATGTTGGGGCTGCACTGGCTCTGGGATAACTTTTATCAGGATTTATCTTGTGCTAGATCCTGTGGTAAGTGTATTGCATATTCACCCTTATTAAGTTGGCAGAAATCTTGTGAAGCATATCTTATTTCTGTTTATAAAGGCAGAAACTGAGGCTCAACATGTAACAAGCAACTCAAGATGGTGTGGCTGGTGTGAGCTGCACAGAGGTTTTCTGACTGTGAAGCTTGTGTTTATAACAACTGCACAAATCTAACATTACTCTGAAGAACTCTTCCATACATAACATCCTGAGATTGCATTTAAAACAGTCTTTTCTCTAGTAGGTAAAAATGTTTTGACACATGCCTTCAGCTTGAGGGGGAACAAGACAATTTAACAAAAATAAACATAGTACATCAGGTATAAATTTGCACTTTACCACTCTGGGGCACAGAAATATCACTTTTTAGTCTTCTCTACCTCAATTCCATTTTGTTCCCTGGTTCCCCCAAGATGCCTAGAGCGGACAATGTATTTCATGGTATCCTGGTGTGGTTAGTTCAAATGAGTTGAATCTGTGGTCAAATTGAAGCATTATATTTTAGCCATTATTTTAGTATGAGGCTTCCCTTCTCTTGAAGAAAAACTGAACATATCAGACTCCTGATACTTCTCCTTTATCCACCCTTTTTCTCTCTGTGCAATTAGATTCTGGGAGAAGTCACAATTATGGATGGAAGGGATGTCTCTGGTCATTGCGGTAGCTTCTGGATCCTCTCTGGCCACTGTTGGTACTGAGAACTTCTTATGGCAAGATCTGATGTGTGCCAAGGGTGAACAAGTTTCACGAACTCTGTACCTTCCTTCTTCTTTCCATACACATAATTCAGTGACCTTGGAGCTCTTTTTTTTTTTTTTTTATCTCTCATCAGGGTGTTTGGAAACTGCTGGATCTATTGCAGGCCACAAAATGCTGAACAGTAAATGGAAGATTTCCCACCTCAGCCCCTGTTTCTGTCTTTCACTGCCACCTTTTTTGTTTTGCTTTGTTTTGTTTTGCTCCGCTTTGCTTTCTGTGATGACTGCCTCGGGTTGCCATACCTTCTTTGTCTAGGCCAAATCCAGGGCCTTCAGAGTCAGGTGAATATGGAAGCAACATTTAACTCCTGACTCTTCTTAACCTTTTGTGGCCTTTTAGCTGACTTCACTCCCTATCTTAGGCTGCAAAGAGCTGTTGCTTTTATTTCTGGGGGAGAACTTTCTTTACATCATATCCCATGTTCTTCCTGTTCTCCAATGTCCATCCATGTCTTGATGCCTTGTTTTCATTGGGTAAAGATCCAGCTGAATTTTCAGGAAACCATTTCTTGTAATACAAGCTTGCTTTCAGGCATGTTGTTTATGGTTCAGTGGAAGTCTATTTTGATGAGCCAAAACTGTAGTAATTTAGTAAACATTATTCTCAGTATGTTTGTCTGACCCTGGAAGCAATTACAAATGCCTTGACTGTAATTTGTTGAATGAAAGGGAACCCGAAGATCCTCTAGAATGCCAGAGATCTGTAATTCCACTCAGGCTTGTGTTCATCTTTCATAGCGCAGCATTCTCCCTGGAAAGTAGATATACAGCCTATGTCAGCATTTCTCACTTATTCTGGCAAATAATTGTGCCTGTATGACTGGTTCTAATCAATTAAATGTGACAGAAATGTTGCATGTCAATTCCAGGTGAATGTGGCTATGCATCAGTGTGCTTTCACTGCCTGCATGCTGAATGCAGTCACCTGCGGTGATTTTGGAATCCTTATGTTAATGTTGGTTGATCTTTTGTCAGCTCATACAGCTGTATGGAGGACAGGCTCCATCTATATTCCTGGTGGCTGAAAAATAAACTTGTCTTGTATGTAGCCACTTAAGAACTTGGAGTTTATTACCTATATCAGCTAGTGCTACTTCAACTAATAAAGCAAGATTGAAAAGACATCTGTCTAATGTATTTTTAAAAATCATACCTGCAACAGTAGCAAATTAAAATTTCCTTAAAAGAATCAAAGTGTCTTCAAGAAATTTATTGCTTCTGCTCTTTGTTTTGACTATGTATGCCTATCATACTTTGATGTTGATACAAGTCAGAGATTAGCTAACCCTGGCTAATGGTCCATTTTTATATGACTGATGGGCTAGTAAAATTTTCTACATTTTATTTTATTTTATTTGGTACCAGGGATTGAATGCACAACCTCATGCCTGCCAGGCAGGCACTTAGCCCACTAAGCTAAATCCCCAGCCCTATTTATTTATTTATTTATTTATTTTTGCAGCACTGGGGATCAAACTCACAGCCTCACACCTGCCAGACAGGTGCTTAAGCCACTGAGCCAAACTCCCAGCCCTAGTTTTTTTGAGGCAGGGTCATACTATGTAGCTCAGGCTGGCCTTGCGCTCATGTTGTAGCCCAAGCTGGCCTTGAACTCACAATGCTCCACCTACCTCAGCCTCCCGAGTGCTGGGATTAAAGGCGTGCGCCACCACGCCTGGTTACCAGCCCTATTTTTTGAGATAGGGTCTCACTATGCAGCTATGGCTGGACTTGAACTCACTTAGTAGCCCAGGCTGTTCTCAAACTCACAACAATCCTCCTGCCTCAGCCTCCCTAATGCTGGGATTAAAGGCGTGCAACACAATGCCGGCTAGTTTTCTACATTTTAATTCAGCTACTGAAAAATCAAAATAAAACAAAGAATATGTGGCAGAGCTGATATGTCACCTGTACTCAGAAGTATTTACTAGTACCCTTTAAAGAAAATTTACTATTTACTTGAGTAAATGGTCATGAGACAAATGGCTTAATCTACATTGTATGGAGAAGACGTCTGTGAACATAAAGAATTAAATATTTTATTCTGGGTTGAACTCTGATGTTTTGGTGTAGGTCTTTGAAATTAATAGGAGATACATGGAAATTGTGCTCTTCACCTAGCAATACTAGTGGAAAAGTACAAAGATTCACTCCATTTCCATTTCTCATGTCTGCAGAACTAAAAGTAGCTTGGCTAGTTTGTATAATTGACTGATTAGTTTCAAAACTGATAGTAAATTTAGTGCTATCCAGACAAGCCAGAGAGGTGAAATTGTTCATTTGTGTTTATTTTGGATTGGTGGCTCCCTAAGCTAAGGCCAATGACTCTTAGATTTATAGGGTAGATGAAACATTTTCAACGCTTCAATAAGGAAAAGAAATTCTCTTGAGACTTCAGTAACAGAACATGGTAATGTTTTCTTTTTCTTCCTCTATTTATAGCCTCAGAAACACTAAGCACATTTGTCCAGAATAGTCTAGATTAACCATCAGGCTCTAAATTTATTATAAATATATAATTTTCAGTAGGTTTGCAGCCAAATCTGCCCAGTGTATACCCCTGGGTCATTGATGACAATTAAGAGGCTGTTCTTGTGGCTTCCTAGAGGGAACAAAATCATGACTGTATTGTGATTAAGTTCCTGCTTCTGATATGAGCCAGTGAGCAAGATTTGTTTAAGTTGGCAGATTTTGATGCTTGTGTGAAATATTTTTTATTTTCCCATCTCTACTTATTTTATGATTAAGTTACACCCATTGGAGTATAATTATCTATTGCATAATACTTTTTATATGTAGGCCCCTATAAATTTGTCACTTCTGTAGTGCTGACTGAGGGTTTGCTGCATCTTCTTAAAGATAAAACTTTACCACAGTTTGGTTTGTCTTGTTTTTCCCAGGAACAATTTTTAATCATTCTAAAAGAATAAAATCCTAGCCTGGGTTGTTGTAGGTAGATTGTTTTTAAATCTGGCCCTTAGGAATTCTTGGAACAATCATGACTGTATTAGGTCCCATGTGGGAAGGTACACATTCAGTCATGT
>RJWM01014260.1:0-50985 GCA_004363535.1 Dasyprocta punctata | reverse complement strand
AGTGAAAGAATTCAGTGATTGTTGTATTGTTTGACTTTGCAGGCCTGGGGTTGGTGGTCTGGGCATCTGCTTGGAGGATGTCAGTGTATATTATGGCAACTGTGGGGGATTTCCTTCTGTCTTATTTTTGAAATCCAATGTTTTAGGCCAGGGATTTAGCTCAGTGGCTCAAGCGCTTGCCTGGTAAATGCAAGGTCATGAGTTTGATCCCCGGTACAAAAAAAAAAAAAAAAAAAAAGGAAAAGAAAAGAAAAGAAATCCAATGTTTTGTTCTGTTTTGTTGCTTTGTTTTATTCCTGTATCTGGTAACCTGAGCAACCATTTTGAAGATGACAATGTGCAGTGTAACAACCACTGTTAAATTCCTATCATCTTATTCTGAAAACCTATATAGCTATTGTTGTTTTTTTGTTGATGTTGTTGCTGTCATTGTTTTGCTTTTGTTGTTTGTTTTTTTTAGGTTTCTCGATTTTTCTGTTTTTTCTTTTCTTTAAAATAAAGATCCAATTCCCCCCAAAAAAAAACAGAAAGAAGGAAGGAATAAAGGAAGGAAGGAAGGAAGAAAGGAACAGGATTAGGAATCTTGTCCCTAAGTCATAACAGTGACTGTCTCTCAATCTCTGTGCTATTTTTTGAGACAGTGTCTCGCTATGCAGTTCAGGCTGGTCGTGAACTCACTATGTAGCCCAGGCTGACCTTGAACTTGGAGCAGTCCTCCTGCCTCGCCCTCCTGAGTACTGGGTTGACAGGCATGCACCACTATGCCTGGCTGACTGTGTTGTTTTACATTCCCTAAAATTTCAGCAGTGAATGTGTACTATTCTGGGGGGCGGGGAGAATATAAATAAAAGAGGAGTTTTGGACGGGAAGCTAAAAATGAAAGCCTAGAAACTTTGCTGTGGCCGATCCGGCTGTGGAAGGCGGGGAGTCAGCTACAGCAGCCCAGCCCTTGCCCACTGAGCAGGGCGCACCACAGGCTGGAAGCACGTGTGTCGGGGTGAAGCTGGACAGAAGGAAGCATGAAGCAGACCCAGGAGGGAACCAAGACGAGGCCCCACAGGTCCCAGCAGAAGAAAGGGCATCTGGGTGAAAATGGCACATGCAGGAACCTTCCCAAAGGAGCAGCAGGGCGTCCTCAAGCAAGCGGTGACCGCCCAGTTGCAGAGGACAAGTCCCACCCCTTCTACCTTTCTAGCTGGTGGCCTCAGGGTTGGTGACCCCAGGACACGGTCGCTCATGTGAGCTGAGCCCTCATCTCATGATCAGCATTGATTCCCTCACGTTTCCTTAATTAGACCTACTAATAGATTCAGGCTCCAGTCTGCCATCTCCCATGGACGCCCACCTGCTTTCCCTCTGTCCTTTGCAGCCTTCTCTCTCCTCTCCAGCCCATTGGGTTAAGTCCCAGACTACTTTTGAGCCTCTGTTTGTTGGAACGCTGTCTTCTCTTCTTTCAGGAGGCAACAATCTTCTTGGTGATAGAGCCACCTTGGCTGTGTGGAAACTACAACAGTGAACATTGTTTATGGTTTCTTCCAATTTAGTGGGTGCGTCTCACTCCCATGGACTTTAGTTCTAGGTAAATACACGCAAGCATATTGAAAAGCCAAACATTGGCCCCCATGCTTAGTATTTTTATCACTCTTTGTTCTTCTCTATATCTATGATCTTGCAGCCAGGCTCTGTTTCTGCCTAGAAAACACCCTTTAGAATTTCTCTGACATTGGATCTTCTGGTGCTGCAATTTTCCAGTTTCAGTTTACTAGAAGATGTCTGTATTTCACCTTCATTCTTTACCTCCCTTTTTGTGCTAAGGATGAAACCCACAACCTCATTCGTGCTAAGCAAGAGCTCCTCCACAGAACCACACTCCAGCCCCACCTTCAGTCCAAGTGGATGTTTGGCTGCCACAGAATCGTAGTTGGCTGTCGTGTTCTTTCTGCAGACTGAAGATCTGGACACCACCGCCTTTCACCCTTCGTTTTAGCTGTCCAGAAGTGTGCTGCTGGCTTTGCTGCTCCTTTGAAGGTAATATGTGTTGCTCTGTGCTGGCTGCCTCTAATACACTGGGTTTTGTTTTGTTTTCTGTAGTTTCAGGTGCTACGTCTGGGTGTGTAAGGAGAAATGAACCTGGCTGTTCTCACGATAGCCCTAGAAATGCCCTGCAGTGTCCTGCAATAGGCTGACTCAGCAGGAAGCACTCAAAAGTCTCA
This sequence comes from Dasyprocta punctata, assembly GCA_004363535.1. NCBI lineage: Eukaryota > Metazoa > Chordata > Mammalia > Rodentia > Dasyproctidae > Dasyprocta > Dasyprocta punctata. The sequence continues at coordinate 48,772 of RJWM01014260.1, read as the reverse complement.
GTGACATTGTTCCAGAAGTCATGGATGGAAATCTGCAGGGAGAGATGTCTGAGTTCTTTCCACCAGCAGAGCCTCACCCACAGCCTGACATCTCCCTTGCTATGTGGCAAGCCAGGGGCTCATCATTTGCCTCCAATTCCCTTGTAAGCATCCAGAATGAAAGTTCCCTTTTCTGGTACACTATGGTGTGACCAGCTGGTCTGGCACTGCCACAAGTCCCTTGGGGTGTCTAGAGCTTGGGAGTCAAGGTGCCTGCTCCCAATCACCTGCTCAATTTCCCTCACTAGCTCTGTGTGGCTGACCTCTATGTGGAGGTTTGCCATTGCCTGGGCTTGGCTGACAGTGTGGATTTCTCTTGCTTTCATCTGCTTGGAATTAGCTGGGCTTGAATTTGTGCGTTGGTAGCTTTCCTCAGTTTTAAAGTCCTTGGGTTGCTCTATGGCTTCTGTCTTTCCCTCTTGCTTCCTGGTACTTTAAGTTTGTTACGTCCTCTACCATCTCCCATCTTCTGTATTTTCTGTTTTGCAACACTTGGCTTTACTGTGGATATTTTCATCTGACCTATTTTACTAGTTCTCTTTGCCTATTTTTAGTTTGCTTTTAAACCTTTGCTTAACCATAAAGCTCTGAAATTTTGTAGTTTTTAGGACTGCGATTTCTGACTCTTAAAGTATGCCATATCCCTTCTTATGGGATCTTCTAGTTCCATGCTTGAACCTCTCAATTACACTGGTTTTTCTCCCTGAACCTAATACATGTGGCTGTTTCAGATCTGTGTCTCATAGCTGTACTCTCTGGAATTTCTCCTGTCTCAAGTTCCCTCTAGTTCTCAATCACTTTTTTTATGTGCCCAGTGGTTTTTGTTTGTGTGCTAGGCATTGAATTAGAAAGAAGTCATTATAAAAATAACTTAAAGCTTAATGTATTATCTCCTTCCAGAAAAGATTTTTATTTTTATTTAGCTTTCAGTGCTGGGGATCAAACCCAGGGCCTTGCACATGCCAGGCAATCACTACCACTGAGCTACACTCCAGCCCCACAGAAAATTTTTACTTACAAGCCCAGACCCCTGGGGATCATAGAAGTTCTGAGTCATCTTAATCCAAGTTCGATTGAATTTACAACCTCGCACCTGTCAGACAGGCGCTTAAGCCACTGAGCCAAACTCCCAGCCCTAGTTTTTCGAGGCAGGGTCGCACTGTGTAGCTCAGGCCGGCCTTGCACTGGCATTGTAGCCCAAGCCGGCCTCGAACTCTCAACGCTCCGCCTACCTCAGCCTCCTGAGTGCTGGGATTAAAGGCGTGCACCACCACGCCCAGCTTTTTCCAAGTTCCAGTTTTGAGGAACTTTATATCATTGAACTTGGTATGGACCTAAGGTACCACATTTATTTGAGAGGGAATTTACCTTTATTCTTGGGTATGCTGGACCCCAAAGTGGAGAATGAATCACCTGAGATCTCAGCCTTGGTGCGCTGAATTTTACTTTTGTTCCCTGAGCTTCATGAAGCTTTGCTCAGCCTCTTGGGGTCTTGTCCAGATAACAAGCACCATGCAGTGGAAGCAACCTCGTGTGTCTGGCTCACCATCTCACACCCTCCTGGCTTTCATCCCTGTGAGTCCCTTACTCTCTCCATGTTTGTATTTGTCTAGTTTCATTAGTTATTCTCAACAGGAAGGCAGATCTGTGTTCTGTAGTCCACTGCTAATATACACAGGAGTTCCTCCCAGAAATATTAAATGGCATGTTATTGGTGATCCTTCCCTTGGTGATGATTCTAGCATGAAGGCCTCCAGGGCAAATCCTCATCAGGTACAATGCTGCCTTCTGGGGTAATAAATATATTTTATCATGCTAGAGAAGTAGTTATTGATTTACTTTAAATATTTTTATTTAAAAATGGGTGTTTGATTTGGTCTAATGCCATTATAGCAGCTATGAAAATAATCTTTTATTTTTCTCTTGGCTCTGTTACATAATTTATAATGCTACTGAATTTCTTAGTATTGGAACTACCCATGCATTGCTGATATAAACCACACACATTATGATGTAATATTTTTAATGGATCGTCGGGTTCCTTTACATAGGTCGTTGGGTAATATTTTATGAAGGGTTTTTGCACTAATATTCATAAAAGAGATTGGCATGGAGTTTTGCATAAGGTCTGTATGAGATTTTGGTATCAATGTACACTTGCTTTTTTAAAGATTTGGAAGCTTTTCCGTTTACAGGCTCAGGAACACTTAAGTCACATTTGAATTACTTGTTCTCTGAGACTTTCTGATATTCCCATGTCAAGTCGTCCAATCCTGGTATGGGTAGCTCTTTGACAACTTGATTTCTCCTCTTAGAATTGGTCTGTTTAAACTTTCTATTTTACTTGTGGTTACTTTCAATAAATTATGTTTTCTGAGAAAAGCATTCCATCCAGGTTTCATATTCGTCTTCATAAAATTGTGTAAGGATTCATTATTTCTAATTTCTCTTTACATGCTCTTCTCCCCTTGAGATTTTTATGTATTTGTAATTTTTCCCACTCTCTTTTTTTCTTTTGTTTTGTTTTGTTTTGTTTTGGTACGAGGAATCAAACTCACAACCCCTCCTTGCTAGGCAGGCGCTCTGCAATGAGCTGTATCCCCAGCGCTTTTTCTATTATAATGATTTTTTATAAATTTTACTTAGTACATCTTTTTAGTGCATAATGGTTACACTTATTGTGTACAGATCATCTTCTTTTGACATCCTCTTCTACTAGCCTACCCCACCTTTCTTTTTCTTAGTTAGGTTAGTTAAATTAGGTATTATTTACTTGGTTTTTTTTTAAAAAAACAATCATCTTTACTGCTTGAATAATAGTTTTGCTTCATAGCCATTAATTTCTGCATTTATTATTTTTTTCCTTCTCCTTTTTGTTCAAAAAAATTCATGTTGTTACTTTTCTTTTTTGTGTTACGGGCTCAATTCATTTATTTTCATCTCCCCTCTGTGCAGGGGTTGACCCCAGGAGGTGCTGAGCTACATCCCAAGCCCTAATTATTTAGTTAATTATTACTTTAATTTTGAGCCAGGGTCTTGCTACATTTCCCAGGCTGGCCTTGAACTTTTGATCTTTCTGCCTCTGCCTCCTCAGCAACTGGGATTACAGACAGTTACCACCACAAGATTTTTTTCTATCAAGGTTTTCTTCATGACCTAATGTGTGATCACTTTTCCCCAGTGCTCTTGGGTATTTGTAAAGAATGTGTGTCCTCATCAGTACCAAGCACACTGTCACTGCCCACTAAGCCACACTGCTGTGAGCTCCCCACATGTACTCAGCTACTCCCATATATAGCTCCATCCCGCCCCAAGGCAGTTCACTTCTGCTTTGCACTTTTATTTTTAGTATTGGAGACTGACCTAGGCCCTCACACTGTTCAACAGAGCCCTCTTCTATTTTTTATTTTGAGACAACATCTTGCTAATTTTCCCAGGCTGGGCTCAAACTTATAATCCTCCTGCCTCAGCCTCCCAGAGTGCTGAGATTGCTGGCATGTGCCACCAACTCTGGCTGGCTCAATAATGCATCTTGGCAGTGTTCATGAAGGAAAAGGAGACATGCACCAATTCACTGAAGTCTGACTTGGTAAGTACCCAGAGCACTGGATGAATGGCCTTCCGTGGGGAGACCTGAACCTCTGCCTGGCTCCTTTCTGGCCCTGCTGACCCCACTGCCATGCGGGCAAGTATTTTGGAACATGCACGGGTAGATAAGTCATCTATATGGTATCCCACCATATAATATGCAGTGTTGTTTACCATACATCCAACATCTGAGAGTTATGCTCCTTGCTCCTACCTTAACACACTTTCATACAGTTCGGGAAGACCATGTGAGCACTGGGAATTCTTGGGACTCATGGAGCTCACCCCCAAGATCTGGTGGTGTGGGAAGAGCTCCTGACACACTTGCCATTCAGGTCCCTGCTCGCCATGCCTCCAGCTCATCCCAGCGAGGAGCTCAAACGTCCACAGGCAGAAGCAGCAGCCTGCCCGGCCCACCTCATAAACACCCACCTGGCAGCGGCAGGCGGAAGCACTGCGTGAGATGAGTCCACGGTGGCAGCTCCAGGCTGAGTCCCCAGGACCCGGGGGGAGGAGGGAGAGGGTCTCTCCGAGTGTGTGTGATGCTCATCCCAGCTGGAGGGTGGCCTTAGCTTTCCACCAGCACATTAACTAACTGCACTGTAGGATACCTACTAGGTGCCGGAGAACGGACTGGTGCAGGGAAACCCCACACATTTGATGTCAGAAGGCAAGCATTGCAAGTGGCGTGAGTATAAAGGAAAATTGTTGCTCCCATCTCACAAGGAGCTCTTTGGTTTTCTTGCTTCAAGACCCTTCCTGTGGATACAGGAAAGTCCAGTTCTTTAATCAGTGGCCTTTGACCCTTCACCTCCAAGCCCAAGGGTCACTTGGTCTCACCCCTAAGAGGTGCTTTCCTATGCACCCACCAAGTGCACCCCATCTCCCAGGAGTCGGTGTCCTGGCAGCAGGGGCCTCATGTGACTGCACCTCCTGTCCAGTGCACCCATGGAACGGTCAGTGTCTAGCCATCGCCAGCACGCTGAGACTCCTTACATGCTATCTTGCCTCATCAGCCACTTTAAGTACAAGTCACTTTCTCACCTCTGAAGCACAGCTCAGTCCACACCTCCACTCCCCTGGTCCCTCAGCATGCTGATCCAGCTGCCCGCCCCTTCCGACGTCCCTGGCTGTGGCTCATATGGCCTCCTTGGCTGGCCCCACAGACCCCACCTGGACTGGGCAGCTCTGCCGCAGTGACCACCTCAGGCACACTGTGACCTCCTGGAATGCCTGCATTGCTCTGAACTCACCAGCTAAACCTCCTGCAGGAGACCTGTTAGGGTGATGCCCTAGACCCGGCAGAGGCTGCGGTCCGGGGGTGCCTCAGTCTTCCTCCCTGGCCTCCCCGTGTGTGTGTGCAGCCTCCAGGAGTGCAGGCACCCACCCCACAACCTTCATGTAATAAAACCTCACGTCCCTCCTACTCACCCAAGGCCTCCAGCAGGTGGGTTCTGTCCTCCACCAGCCTGTCCCTTCCTGAAAAGCATGATTAGAAATGCTCTCTGCTTGTCCGCACCACGCCTCATCGTGTGGCTTGGCCTTGAAGAGGAAGCACACTGCCCAGGGGAAGCTGACGGAGGAAATGCAGGGCTCACCCTCCAGGTGACTGGGGAACGGACGATGACACAGAGGGGGCTCAAAGACCTGCAGTGAGCAGTGGGGAGCAACACAGGGAAGCCACGAAGGCTTGGACCAACTTGGGGGATAACATCCAACACAGCAACAAAGCAGGCCAGCTGGAAGTGCCAGAGCCTCAGAGAATGGCCAGTGAGGCACAGGGACAGGTCTGCGATTGCCCACAATCGGAAAGAAAAAGATGGGCTAAACGAGGCTGTAAAAATCCTCGCCTAGGTTTGTTACTTGACTCAGTGGAGTCCCTTTCACTGGGCATGAAAAAGTCAACTCGGTAGCTTAAGTGAAAAAGAACAAAAAACGAAGGAGGGAGGAAGAGAAGGAAGAAAGGACAGGGGAGGAAGGCAGGCCTGAGGAGGAAGGAGCACACCAGTGATCCACAGCTCCCCGCTGGGCACCATCTCCCAAAGGCTCCACCACCTCCAACGCACAGCCCTGCCTTCCACCTCCAGGCCCACACCAGGACCCAGCCCGGCAGCTGAGGCTGATACAGGCACCATCGCGGCAAGTCACAGTGAGCAGTGACGGGATCGTGACACGCTCAGGGTCGCCTGCCTGCCTGCCGAGCCCCAACTGCAGAGCCACAGAAACCCAGCCCTCTCAGGGGCAGCTAGGTATGTGGAGCGAGAAACAGCCAGCCACTCAGATGTGGGCCTCAGGAAGGTGGCCTGCGGCTGTCGGGAGACAGGGGGAGTGGCCTGCAGAAAGGAGGGCCTGACCACTGTGTCCTTGAGAACAGTGCCAGGGTGGGGTGCATGGCACTGCTAGGAGGGTGTGGACTTGTCATTTGTCCCCAAGCCCACATGCCCCACCTCCCTGGGCACACGTGCTTCTAGCACCACGCTGTACACGGGTCTTTGCTTCAGTCCCCATTAGCAAAGGGTCAATGCAGAACGATGTAGAAGAATCCGCAGATGCCCATTTTCCACCGGATTACAGACTGCATTTATTAAACCAGCGGGAGCATGGGAAACAGGGCGCGGCTCTGCCGCAGCATCCGGGTGGCCTCGGCAGTCTGCAGGGTGATGGTCACCGTCCTGTGGGGTCCCCTCCTCTCAGTGGTTGGTTCCCAGGCAGCCCTGCAACACACAGCACCCCGCACCTCAGCATGTCCCAGTGTGAGCTGCCTCGACCTCCCTCAAGGGCACAGTCAGCTCTCTGAATCCACTGCAGCTTCCGCATTCACGCAGGATTCAACCAACCCAATAATTATTTGATTACTGAATCAAAATAATACTATACAGGAAGAATAAAAAATAATACAACCACAGAAATACGAATCAAAACACAGTGTAACAACTAATTCCACAAAACTCCCACTGGGAACTGCACGCAGGGCGGCGATGATCTGAACACACAGGACGACGGCCCCATTCCTCTGAGAGCCCAGGGCACCCCAAAGGCACGGGATGGCGTGGTAACCACCTCCAGAGGGTAACTGCAGGGCAAGCAAGGGCCGTTGCCATTCTCTCCTTGTCAGCCTGTAGAGACGGAAGAGCACACACACAGACCACGCCTCCTGTGAGTCCGGCTCCTCCTGCTCTGTGGTCACCACTGCCGGCCAAGGGACAGGCTGGTGGGCCCTGCACTCTGGGGCATGGAGCCGAGCAGTGGCTCCTTCCAGTGTGTCCTGGTGCAGGCACCCAGGGACTTACTGCACTCTGGGAGGTGGGGAGGCGGGGAGGCCTATCGGGCAAGTTCATGGCCAAGCCCGAGTTCTTAGAGGAAATGTGGTTATGCAGCCACCACTTGGGAGATGGCTTACCACTCATGGTTTGTTTTGCATACTGAAAAAAGACAGATTGGAATGCTAGTAGATAACCTTTGCATAAATCCCTCAAGAAGGGACAGACAGGTACAAGCAGGATAATCCACTCATCTGAGAAGAAAAGTTTTACAAGGAGAAACCTTTTTTTCCCCTAAATTTAGTGCCATCAGAGCTGGGTGTCAAGACACATGCCTGTAATCCCAGCATGCAGGCAGGAGGCTGAGACAGAAGGATTCCAAGTTTCAGGCCAATTCTGGCAATTAAATGAGATGCTGTCTCAAAATTTAAAAATAAGAGACATTGGGGATACAGTCCAGCACCCCCCTACACACATCCTCTCCAAGTAACACCACTGTCAGGAGGGGACCTGCTCTCCCAACACAAGTAGGGATGGGACAGAACAGCAGCCACAGAGACCAGAGCGTGGAAAACCTAAGCACCACACTGCATGTGGTGGCCCCACAGGAGGCTGACCCCAGAGCTGGCCCCAGTGCCCTGTCACTGGCGGGGACACCAGCTTCAGAGCTGGCCAGTCACCCCGCCTACTCCTGTGGGTCAGCACAGTCCCACTGGTGAGCCCCCTGGAAAGACTCTTCTGGCCCAGCTCCCAAGAGGGCCAGGTGTGAGGCCAGGAAGAGATGAAAATATGCTTTCACTTTGGCAAACATTTTTGACACATCGTATTTAAAAAAAAAAAAAATTCTCTTACCATTCTTCTGAAGAACCTGTAGACGAGGTTTCTCATTGGCCTCGGTGCCGGGGGACACGTCTTCTCCTGCAGATGCTTGTTTTCACTGTCATTGATGTCCTTGAAGCATCCAGACTCGATCATCTGCATGCACAGAGCACAGAGGACAGAGGAGCTGTGGGACACGGCAAGTCAGGGTCTCCTGCTGCCCTCAGCTCCCAGCCGGGCCTGGCCCCCAGTGGATGCTGCAGAGCTCACCGCTCCACTGACCTTCCCTGGAGTCCCACTGCCCTGCTTCCCGACCTCTTCTTGGGATCAGTAATGTGGCCCCCCTCCCAATGCACCCCAAAGTTGCCCTGCTGAGGGAAAAGGATTCCAGGAGGGCAGCGCACCCCACTGGCAGCAAGATGGCCACCTTTGTCCACTTCCTGTAACCAGGACCAGAGTGGCCACCATGCTTCTGGCAATTGCTGGCATGGTCTCAGCTTGCCCATGGTCTAGACCTGGGGTCAAAAGTCTTGCATAAGTCAGGCATGGTGCCGCACACCTGTAACCCCAGCACTATAGGAGGGTTGCTGCAAGTTCCAGGCCACCCTGGGCTACATAGTGAGTTCAAGGCCAGCCTAAACTACATAGCGAGACCAAAAAACACCAAAACAAAACAAGTATTGGATAAATTCACCTCGCGAACTCACACAGTTTTGTCACTGATGGAACAAGCATGAACTTGCTCTGCTGGACAGGGCCATACCTCTTTCTGCCAGGGGATGGAGACACACCCTGTCGCAAACTGAGCATAGAAGTTGTCATCTGCGGTGTCCAGATAGACGCCCTTCACCACGGAGAACCGCCCAATGTCTAAGACATCCTTACAATAAACGGCATTTGGCTGCACACCAAGAACAGAGAGTCATAACTCACGACACGGCCAGAATAAGCCTCAGCCACAAAACCCAGGTACAAACACTGCTGTTCCCCTCTCCATTCATTACCACCTCCCTCCTGTGAAGCGTTTTCCTAATTCATACAAGGCGAATACTCTGACCTGCAGTTCCTGAGATCTTTCTGACAATGCCCCCCACTAAACACACACACACACGCACATGCCCCTGCTGAGAGCCCCTTCTCTTTGCTCAGTGGACAACAGATGTTACAATACCAGGAATGGAGAAGGACGGGATGAGACTTCAGCTGGAAGACTCAGGGCAGAGCCTGAGCACTGTGCAAAGGCACAGCGACCAGCAGCTGCACGACCCCAGTGGCCCAGGGCGCCCTCCTCCACAGCACCTCCTTCCAGACTGGGAAAGGGGCAACATGCTCGTGCCCCCACCAGGCTCCTAAGGCCCCAGTATCCTCTCTCCTGCCTAGTTCCACAGGCGCACAGCCCTCCCCGAGACGCCTCCCCAGTCCTGCTGTCCTGCTGTCCTTGGGTGCAAGGGGCCCGCTGCCTGCAGGGCTGCCCAGGCCTGTGCCTCCGCCTCCTGCCAGAGCAACAGCTTGTACTTCCCGACTAAGGACACCAAGCACAGAGCTCGGCACTCCAGGCTCTGCCAACCCAGGAAGGAGGCCTCCTGAGGGTACAAGAAGACACTTTGCTGCCGGCCAGCACTTATGCAAACCCTAAGCACCAGGGTCAAAGCAGTGGCACTCTGGTCACAGACAGCATGACTCTATCGCAGCTGCTGTCTGCTCCCTCACCCCACGGGCTCAGGGGGCAGGGCCCAGGGGAGCACACCCAGAGACCCGAGCCCAGCCCTGGCCCACACTCCACACCACTCTGTACCAGCAGGACCTGCCATGAAACCTCACCCATGGGGCTCTGCTGAGAACTGGCTCCCCCGGGCTTTCCTGCTTGGACTCGGGGACAGAGACACACTCTGCCCCACGTGCTCCCCTCGTCTTAGGACTGTGGAAACGTCCCTCCTCAGAGACTGCCTTCCCTGCTCCCAACCCCAGGCAGCCCCCTCTTAGGCCACACGGTCCCTGATGCCCCTGCCATGCAGTCCTCCCAGAGACAGCGCCTTCCTGGTGCGCTGCCGGGCCCCCACGGCCTGCCTGTGCAGCAGGACGGGCTCCCAGGAGCAGAGGCCTTGCCTGTCTTGCTCTCCCTGTGGCCTTATTTCCTCGAGTGGAGCCTGACGGGTAGTAGGCATCCACTAAATCACTAGGAAGCAGTTACTACTATGGAATATGAAAATTAACTTTCACAGGTGTATGGTAGAAGACTCACTTTGTTGGCTAATGAACGAATCCTACTTATGAGTAATTCTCCAGGAATGGAACTCATTCCTAAGTCAGGGACTTACTGTACACAGTAAACCTAGCAAGTTCTACAGCTGAAAGTATCTTCATGGTACATCTATTTTTTAACTCCATCAAACCTTGCGAAATTCCCTTACCTTCAAATGTCTAGAACAGTGGTGGTAAACCTATAGCACACCTATCACAGTGGCTGTATCACTAAAAGCTCTGTTACTGTGTTTTTCTTTTAATGTATGAGTTGCTTTTTCTAAACTAAAACCTCAGTGTTCAGGTTTAATTGCCGGGTTGGCACTTTGCGATAAATAAGTGGGTTTGGGGTTGCAATTCGGGCCCTCAGTCTCTAAAAGTTTCGCTGTCATTGCAAAATGTAAATGTCTCAGCCTCTTCAGGATAGAGTCTGGCCTGTGTTCATTCAGTCCCCTGCTCATCGTTCATATGCACCCAATTCCCAGCAGGTACTGGTAAGGCCAGGCCTGTGCTGAGCACCTTGGACACATGGGTTCATTTGGTGCCAACAGCAAGGTCAAGAGGAAGCAGTGACAGTGCTGGGTCCTCAGGGGGAACCCAGCATGCAGACTAACGCGGCAGGTACATGCTGCACGGGGAGGCGGCACAGGGGCAAAAGGGAGGGCGGCCCCGAAAGGCACCCTGGGAGGTCTACGGTGGTGCATGAGTCTCTGGGAAGGGCAGCAACAGCTGACAGCAGACCCTGGGCCCTGCAGCCACAGTTTCTAGGAAGGTGACAGGGGACAGAGGAAAAAGCAGCAATGATACAGCAGAAGCCATACCCTGGCTATACCTGGGGACTCTGTATCTGCTTCAACCAAAAGTGTGTTCCTGGGGACCCAGAGACTGGGCAGTGTACTCACATCAGGACGGAAAGGGGGCTCCAGCATATTTGCCTCCAGCCTGCTGAAGTTAATGTCCTTGAACACGGGGTGTTGCTTCACCCCAGTGGCACCGTCACCCCTGCAGCCCAGCCGTTCACTCGGATTCTTGGCGAGCAACTACGCAAGGCAGAAACAGTCAGCGTCAGGGTCCGCAGGAAGATTTAAAGCCTCCCTCCACAGTAACTAAAGGGCTGGGGTGGCCGAGGGCACCTGTGTCTGAACAAACACAGCCATGCATCCAGTTCAGATATCAGCCAAATTTTACAAGCTGCCAGATTTTCTGAATTAGACTATGGGCTGCTTTACAGAAGGTGGGGCTCAAGTCTTCCCTTTGAGCTCTCAATAAATAAGGGTTTGGCTAAGTTAAATCCTTTAGTAAAAAAATTAAATTATGTAAAGTTAGAAAAATTTAAAAAGGAAATAGAAACTACTGAGGACGCCAAAGACACCACTATAAAGCTAAATTATACAGAATTTATAATAAGCCACTTTTAATCTATTCATTAAGTAGATCTCTAAGGACCTTAGGTGAGGCAAAAATTTAGTAAAATTCTTTCCAGAAATAGTATATTCTTAAAATTAATACAAAATGCCTCCAAAGCATTCCTTACAAACATTCACAACTGGCATAAATTCAAGTGAGCCTTGCTCGCGATAGGGGGGGTGTAGCTCAGTGACACAGCACCTGCCTGCCAAGCACAACATCCTGAGTTTGATTCCCAGTACCAAAAAAACAAAACAAAACAAAGCCTTGCTCCATGATTACATTTATGACAACTACCAATCAAAAAGGTCACGCTGCCAGCAGTGGTGCCACATGCCTGTAATTGAAGCTACCCAGGAGGCTGAGGCACAGGATTGCTTGAGCCCAAGACTTCAGGGTCAGCCTAGGCAATGTAGCAAGAGTCTATTTGTTGTACAGCAAAGCAACATGCTAAAGGTCCAGAACTCCACACACAGTCAAGACAGGGCTGGGAAACTAGAGCCCAGGGCCATAGGCCACCAGCTGCCTACGTTTAAAGTAAGGCTTTGTTGCCACGTAGCCATGGCACGGTTTACCCCTGCTGTGGTTGGCAGGCACCTCAAGAGCAGCACTGAGGTTGTCGTGGAGACCTGTGGTGTCCAGGGATGCCTCACAGAGGACCCTGTTGATCCAGGCCAGGCCAGACGTCCACTCTCAGCATCCCAGTCCGGGATGCTGGTCTGCTTATGAGGCCCCACTCCTGCACCTGCCCCATCCTCAAGCTCTGAGCTCTCTGCCTTCTAGGGCTGGGCTGTGCCTGCCCCAGGTCTGCATCTACTGATCTGTGCTTGGCAGAGTCCTGAGCTCTGCAGGTCCCAGCTCCCAGGGCCCCCTGCCCTGCATCGGATCAGGCTCCCATCCTCCAACAGGTCAATCTCAAATGTCCTCACTTGTCCTTGTGGCTCTAGTCACAGCGGATGCAAGAATCCTTTGGGTTACTGCATGCTGCCAGCCTTCACCCACTCCCCTCAAAGCTTCCCAAGGCAGGGGCTGTGCAACACCCATGCCTGCTGCTGTGTCCCCAGCGCCTCAGCAGAGCAGATGCTCAATAACTACTCACTGCATTCATCCTATGCATGCTCTGTAAATCTACAACAGACCTGAAAATGAAGTGTAATGCTAAACACTCTCTCTGCATTCAGGGGTTCCCCGACTCCAGTGTTAACTGCACTGTCATCACCCCCAGCTGAGGGCTGAGGTAGTCTCAAGAGTCAGGAGTTGAAACGCGATCCTCAATGCCACAATATCAACAGGTGGGAACTTCAAGGGGGTGCAGAGGCACCATCATGAATGAGATTCATTCCTTAGCCAAGGTCCAAGGGCGCTTGCTTGCTCTGCCACCATGTGAGGCCTCAGTGCGAAGCTGGCAGCTACGAGGCAGAATGCGAGCCCTCACCAGACACGGCCCACCAGCCCTGTCTTGGCCTCCAGAATGGAGCGGGATGTTCCTGGTGATTATCCATTCGGAATTCTACCATGGCAGCCTGAGGCATCAAGATGTGGCCTGCAGGCAGCTCGGGACTGTGCCTGGGCACCAGGACTCCTGTTGCTATTTACTGCGTGAATCACAGAAACAAACTGAGCTTTTCAACCATCAGGCTATGACCCTCAGACATCCACCGTGAAGACTAAAAGAGGTACTGAAAATTATAAACGCATCCAAGCGTCAGCTTAGACTGACCTCCCACCTGGATCACTGAAGAGCCAACCGTTCTCTTCCCTCGTCTCATGTCTCTGCACTCCCCGTGAGCTTCCACCCTTACCTTACACCACACCTGGCTCGTTCCTTCTGCAGGTTCATGGGTGGCACACAGGCCTGGTGACAGCACGTGAAGAGGGCACAAGGGCTGTGCACACTCGAGTGTGGCCCTGCGCATGCCCCATCCCCGCATGAGTGCCTCCTCTCTGCTCCTCCTTTTCAGGGTAATGGTGTATCCCAAGTTGCTGCCTCCACACCGTCAGACGGGACCCATCCCTCAGTGGTCGGTTGCTCAGCACCCAGCCTGCATTATCTCAATGCTCGCAAGTTCTCTCACTGACAGACTGAGGCTCGGAGGGTCACCTCGTCACAGGTCTCCAAACCTACCACTCCTGCTCACGACACACAGCCCCCCGCCTGGCTGCCAAATTCAGCACGATGGGATTTTGTCCCAAAAACCTTTAAATTCTTGTTTCTGTCTTGTTCACAGCACCCACCAAATTCTGCTTTTTTTTCCTTTGTTGTTTTTAAGGGTTAGGCCTAGAGTTAAACTGTGCGCTCCCTGGGGACAGGCTCTGCCTGTTTTTACATCCCTACCACCCGGCAAACTGCCCTGTGCATAGCATGCCTTCACTAGCACTCATCAGACTGAACAGAAGGAGCACTCCATCAGAACACTGTGAGACACCGTCAGCTCAGCAGTAAACCTGTAACTCCCATCACTTTCTATGTGGAAACAAAATGAAAAAAAACCAGCATAACTACAGCCCAGTCACTACCACTCACACAGCTACAGTACAATTGCTGGTGATTCCAACACCTGCCCTGGGGACCTGTGCCTGGCTGCTCACCCTCCACCCCTGACCCCAAAAGCCACTCGCTCCTACGGCCCCGCCTTGGCTTCTCAGGACCAGCAGGCCCTTGTCAGCTCTGCTCCTAGTGGCCTCCTCTCCATGTGTCAGCCAGTCCCGACTCTGGGCTGAAGGTGCCTGACTCCAAGGATCCAAGGCTTGCATCTGCCTAGCGGGACAGGTAAGGCAGGCAGTCTGGATTGGCTCGGGAGCTGCTCAGGGGGTTAGGAAGGCACACTTTGAGTTCTGGCTGGGTTGTGCAGGCGTGCCTTTGGGATTGGTATCTGTCCCTGGTCCTTCCTCTCTGGCCCTGTTCCCTGGCTCCACTACCTGGCCCCCAGCCTATGCTGTCCCTTTGCACCATGATGTCCCTGCCAAGAAACAAATGGAACCCTCTGAAACACAAGCCAAATGTATCTTCCCCTTTAAGTTGTGGCTGTCAGGTAGTGTCTCAGCGACAGGAAAGCTGACTGAACCCCTATGACATATTCAACCTGCCTTCTCTGGGCACCCTCCTGCCGCATCACATCACACCTGCCCAGCCAAACCCAGAGCTGCTCAGTGCTGATGCTGCCCTCTCGGAGCCGTGAGCACCTGCTGAGCGGCACAGGAACACAAGCGATCGCAGCACCATCTCCCCGCAGAGCCCACGACGCCTCCAGTGCTCCTCACCTCCTCAGCCCTCACACCTCCCTGCCTCCCTCACCCCGCCCCGAAGCTGCGGTTGAACTGTCCACACCTCTGCTGAGTGCTGGCTCCTGTCCCCTCCCCAGGGGCTTTTGCTCAGACCATCACACTGAACCGCCCCCCACACACACACTTGGCAAGTCTTGCGGGCTCTGGCTTAAGCTCTATCCAGAACCCGACCACTTCCTATACCTGCTCTGTCACCCCCACATTGACCTGAGCTGCTGCAAAGTCCTCTCCAGCCTCCCTCCTGCCAGCACTCTGTCCCCAAGTCCTGCCACCCATGCAGTTTTCCATTCTGCAGTTCCTGGGGTCCCCCGTCCTCCAGATCCTGGGCCATCCTCTGCCGCCACACACCTGCCCCCACCCCCACCCCGCCACAGGCTCAGGCACAGGAGGGCTGAGCCTTGGCTTTACTGACCACTGTGTCCCCAGGGCCTAGCACAGTGCCTGGAACTGAGAGACCCAATGAATCCTTTAAAAATGTCATCAAAAAATGCTTTAAGGTAAGTAACACAGAGAGCTGCTCTCGACTTAGCATCTGGGCAGACATGGGTGGTGCAAGTAGTAGGCTCTGAGGGCACACGGCCCAGTGCTCCTTGCCCAGTCTGTGCCTGGTGGGCAGGACTCAGGCTCCCCAGCCCCACTGTGGCACAGGATGCTCAGGCAGCCAGGAGAAGCCCATCTGCCCAGCACCATCATGGGGCAGGCTGACACAGGCCTGCAAGTCACATGGCTATGACGTCTACAATTCTGGCACTGGTTAGAGGGGGAAACACACAGAGACGATGACAACTGTTCTGTTCCGAAAGTCATTAAAGATTAGTTTTAGGTCTCATCTCATTCACAGCCGGTCAGTGAGCCAACTGTCCACTGTGTTCTGGAGGCAGAAGAATGACTTTGGCACCACTCCATCCTCTCAGTGGCGGCATCTGGAAAACGAAGCCACGGGTTCTACTCTGCTTTCGTCAGAAACCCAGTGAGGTCTCTGCACAGCTCAGAGGTGGAATCAGCTCTCCCTGCCTTTTAGTGTGACTGAGGTGGACCCCAGGCCGGCAGCCAGGAAGGGGCAAACCCGGGTTCTGCATGCCGGGCAGGGCTTCCGAGGCTGGGCACCACCGGCACCAGCCCACCTGAGCAGCTACAGCCTCCCCAGCTGCCTGCAGACGAGGAACACAAGCCAGTGTCTACCTTCCCAGTGCCACAGACCCAGACTCACCATCCTGCAGATGGATTTGGCATCCTCTGAAAACTTCTCCGAGTACTCCTCAGTGTCCTTCCTCACTCTTCGCTCGACCTCTTCCCGCTTGACTTTCTCTTTGGGCTTTCTGAATGGACAATGTCCCTGAATCATTTCATATATCAGACAGCCAAGTCCCCACCAATCAGGACTAAATGTGTACTTTTCATTATTGATAACTTCTGGAGCTACATAACAAATATAGGAAATTTAATTAAATTTTCATTTAAAATTTTCCTATAATTAATTCCAAATAATACATATTAAGTATAATGTTTGTTACAACATGGATGAACAATACAAACAAGTAAAAGAAGGCAAACACAAATAACCAAATACTGTCTGGGTCTATTTGTATGAAATAGAAAAGCTGGGTATGGTGGTACAAGCATGATCCCAACACACTGGGAGGCTGAGGCAGAAGGATCCAAAGAAAGTGTGAGCCCAGCCTGGGCAACTGAGCGAATTAGTGAGACTCTGTCTCAAAATAAAAAATAAAAAAGGACTAGGGATATAGCTTAATATGAAGGCCCTGGGTCCAATCCCTAGTGCTGGGGGGAAAAAAAGAATACATAAATCTATAGCGATGGAAAGTAAATTGTGGTTGCCAGGCCTGAGGGTAGAAGGTGAGAAATACGGAGTGATCATTAATCCTATTAGGTTTCATTTTTTAGGGGATAAAAAATGTTCTGAAAGCAGTACTGATGGTCACACAATTCTGCAAATAAACTAAGATCTGAAGCATTGTACACATATGGTATGATATGTGGATGCTATCTCAATGAAGCTGTGATTTTAAATGTATGTCTGCTCATCCTGGAGGAGCCAAATGGCTGCATGGCTCAGGGTGTGGGACAAGGGACAACAGTGCTATGGGGAAGACCATTCTGAGGGTGCTCCCTCCACTCAGAGCCTCCCACGGGTCCCAAGTGCATCACCAACACATCTGATCCTCTGCTCTTTGCCTGAACACATGGGTCACCTATGCTGTGAATACCCCAGAAGCCAGCAAGGGCAGGAACAGGGAGGAGGTCTCCTGTAGGACTCCAAGAGGCCACCGAGAAAACACTGGCTCTGCCCAAAGAGCTGGGGAATAACCACAACACAGTGGTCTCCCAGGAGGCCAGCATGACCCAGTGCCCTCAGACAGCCAGAGAACCCAGGCTCAGAGCCCTCCGTGGACCTCTCTGCTTATCTGTACAAGGGGCTGCAGACCAGGGGACCTCTCCTTGCCCTCTGGAACTTCTCCAGGTGCTGAGTGGGAAAGCATGAGGACCACCATGGTAGCCTGTCACCTACCCATGTAGCCAACGGTTCCAACCCTTCCTCGCACCATCTGGCCTTCTGGGACCTCCACGGCTAAACCAAGATCTGAAATCCGGATGTGTCCTGTGAGGGTTCAAACGTGATGCACAGATCACGGACAAAGGTAGTAGCATTTCAGCATGCTAGCAATGGGGGAAAATCCTCTCGAAAGTCACAGATGATAGCACAGCATTTCATACTATGGAACCTTTAAGTCTGAAACAACATTTAACTTGTTCATGTTTAGCAAAATTCCATACAGTGCAGTAAGCTTCACCAACAGCAGGAAATTAGATTGATGCCTGGGAAAGCTCTTTAATCACACACAACAACTAGATAAGATGGAAGCACAGTATTTTACTTCCATAGAGCTGCCAGGTACGTGCATAAAATAAATTGAATAGTGTATCAACTACAAAGAGCAAGCAAATAATTCCTGTTAGAGAACCAGGAGGTTTATATATAGGGATAACTCTAACAAGTGATATAAGGTTTCTTTTTTTTTTTTTCTGGATGGGTGATTTAAAGCTTTTTTTTTTTTTTCTGGGAAAGAGTCAGGAAAACAATAAAATTAAGGTACTTGGAGAAGTATACTATGCATAAATGCCTTGCGTGTAGGAGGTTATAAATATATGTTGAATTCCCATGAAAATCATTGTAGAAAATAAGTCTTATGAGGATAACTGTTGACGTGAACCCACCCTAACAATATCATTTATTTATACATTTATTTACTGCAGCACCAATGCTTAGGAAGAGTATAAAAATAGAAATTGAATAAAGCAAGATGTGGGCCAACAACAAGAAACTTCATTTGGAGGGTAAATGCTCTTACTTTTGAGTTTGCTTTTACATGCTTTGAAAACTTAACTATTAACTGAAAATCTAACCATCTCTGCTTCTTTCATAAATATGGGAGATGACAATACTGTCTATATTGTATTTTTAAAAACACACACACAACCCAAATATTTCCTTTGTTGCTATTTCCACTCTGCATCAACTGGTCAAACACTTTAAGCTTCTGAGTCAAGTCCCTCTACGGAGGCTCTGCCTAGACGCAAAAGGCTGGCTCACTTACCGTGGTCATCCAGGAGAATATTCTCTGGCTTTAAGTCTCTAAAGGAGAAGAAACGATAGGCCCAGTTAATCAGAAGCCAGCACTGTGACTCCCAAGTGCCCAGCAGGAATGACCATAGATCCACAGACGTGTCCATGGTGATGTGCTCAGAACAACAGAGAGCAAAGACACTTTTTTTTGGAGGGGAACTGGAAATTAATCCCAGGGTCTTTGCACTGAGCTACACCCCTCAGCCCTTTTTATTTATTATTTTGAGTCAGGGTCTTGCTAAGTTGCTCAGGGCTCAGACTTGGGATCCTCCTGCCTCAGTTTCCCAGAGTGCTGAGACTGCAGTCATGTACCACCTTATCATGTTGCAAAACCACGCTTTGTGAGCCCTTTATGTTGTCACAGACTTTTGTGACGATAGGCAAGTCAAGTCAAGAATACTACAAAATTCACCTCAGCAAGCAATTTACATATGGTGACAATATAATGAACTGCTTTGGATTTTCATGCAGATCGGAAGACATTTCAGTGAGTAAGTGCACATCCCAGTAAAAAGCAAAGAAAGCAATTAACCCTTAAAGAATCTGGCTCTTGATGAAGCCTGGCTGACAAGGTGACAAGGAAATGCTGTGGGGTCACAGCAGGGCGTGGTGCAATGGGATCAGACATAGTGAGACCCTGTCTAGATGAAAAATGAAATTAAAAACAGATACAATGTAGCTCAGTGAAAAGGCACTGGGTTCTAGCCCTCTCACAACACACGCACAAATTCAACTGAAAATGTCCTCTATTGAAAGACCTCAGAGTTAGGGGGTCAGACAGGTGTGGATTCAAATCTTGGCTCTGCCGCTGATTAGCTGCATGGTCCTCATCTCTGTAACATGCAGGAGTCACCACCCATCCCATCCCACACTGCTGCAGAGATGGATGAGGCCACGACTTCCAATGGGAAGTACATGATAAACAGCCATTACTATGACTTTTAGTTCACTGTAAAGGTAGAAAGGAGCTGCAAATTTGTAGCAAATGTAAATCATATAAAGACTAACTTTTCTTCTTCCTCTTCCTCTTCTTTTCTTTTTCTTTAATGTTGGGAGTCAAACCCAGAGCTAGGCAAGTGCTTGGCCACCAAGTCATCACCCTAGCCAAAAGATTAAAATACCATTTGGTTTTTTCCCTTTAGAAGAAAAATCTTGCTTTCTTTTTTCTTTTTTCTTTGGTACTGGGAACTGAACTCACAACCTCACACTTGCCAGGCAGGCACTTGTGGTGCTGAGCTAAATCCCCAGCCTGAAAATTTTGTTTTTCAAAGAATTTATATTTTATTCTGATTTCACATTTGGCCTTTTGACAAAAACCCAGCTGCTCTGACTCCTGGGAAGAAGGTGGAGTGGTAAACATCAGAGAAAAGCCTCTCCAAGATTTGCTGTCCAGACACTGGAATATAGCAATGTGAGAAAGAGAAGAAGCAGGGAAGTGGGACCCCGGGACCTAGCAAGGAACTAAAGTGAGAACTGAAGTTCAGGGGGAGAGCAAAGATGGAGATTTCAATGAAGAAGTAGGAAGTTTGAGCATTATTGTTATTGCTGATTGTACTACTTTAGCCAAGGTGACATCATGGTTCTAATCAGTTGTTCTTCCTGGTATGCCAAGACTGAGACTGCCTAAGGGTCATAAACAATACTATAGGTCAGTGCCAAGAACCAGGGGCTAGGAAAAGTAGGCAGAAACTTCCAGTCCCCGATAAATTTAAGAAGAAGGATCTTGCAACAGCCTCGAAACCAAAAGCCAGCTATGCCTGGAAGATATCTCTGAGAAATAGTTCCTAAGGGTTCTAAAGACAAGCAATAAAGCCACCTACCATAAGCAATTTATAAGCACCAACCCAGGAATTAAACTTAAAAAAATAAAAAATGAGAAGATTCTTAAGCAAGATGCCAGCCCAGACTTTCAGGTCACCAAAAGCAAACCCTGGAGGCAATGAGATCGAACAGTTTGAAAGCCATCCATCTGGACTCTCTGAAGTGGTAACAGTAGAAATAATAAAGCAGATGAGTGAGGCTCGAAGACATAGGTGTAGGCAAAGACTTTATGAATAAAACTCTAATTGCACAGGAAATATCACAAAGAATCAACAACTCACATTTCCTTGTATTAAAGTTTTTGTACAGCAAAAGAAACCACCAACAGAGTAAAGAGATAACCCAGCGTATGGGAAAAGGTGTTTGCCAGCTGTTCCTAAGACCAAGGACTAATAACTAGAATATATAAAGAACTCAAAGTTGGGTGTTGTGGCATACACTTGTAATCCCAGCACTCGGGAGGCTGAGGCAGGAGGATTGCTATGAAGTCTAGGTCAGCCTGGGCTACAAAATGAGTTCAAGGCCAGTCTAAACTATATAGTGAGACCCTGTCCTAAAAAACCAAATCAGTCAATCAATCAGACCCCCCAAATTTGAAGACCCAATCCAAAAATGAGCATCTGAAAAGAATAGGCACTTCTCAGATGAAAAAGTAACAGTAGCAAACAAACATGAAAAAATGTACATCAGTGGTTATTTAAGAGACTCTCATTGTAACAATGGTGAGATCCCACCTCACTCAACAAAGAATGACTATTATGAAGAAATCAACCAATAACAAAGCTGGTGGGGCTGTGGGGAAAAAAAGAATCCTCCTCCACTGTTGTTGGGAGTGTATGTAGACTGCTGCAACCACTGAAGAAATCAGTGTGGAGATTCCTCAAAAAACTAACACTAGAGGTTCCATTCAGCCCAGCTATTTTTCTTCTAGGTATCTACCTGAAAGAATTAAAAACATCATACCACAGCTATATATGCACACTTATGTTTACAGCAGCACAGTTTGTATAGCTAAATCTTGGAAACAGCCCAAATGCCCATCAACTGATGAATGAATAAAGAAGATGTGGGTTTTTTTATACAATAGAGTACTACTCAGACATAAAGAAAGTTAAGCTTGAGACATTTGTAGGTAAATGGGTGTACCTTGAGATCATACTCATAAGTGAAATTGAAATCAGACACATTTAAATACCATATTGTTTCTCTGGTGTGAGAAACCAAAGTGTAAATAAGGACCAAGATGTACAGTAGATATTGGGAAATGGGGAGAAAAATGTTCAAACAAGAAGGCCCTACACATGCCCAAGATTAAAACTGGACCGATATCTTTCACCATGTACTAAGCTAAAATCTAAATGAATTAAAGATCTCAACATTAAAACAGAAACTTTAAATCTGCTGGAAGATAGAGTAGGTAAAAAAAATGAAGACATTGGTGTAGGCAAAGATTTTAAGAATAAAAGTCAGATTGCACAGGAACTATCACAAAGAATCAACAAATGGGATCTCATCCTATTGAAAAGCTTTTGCACAGCAACAGAAACCACCAACAGAGTGAAGAGACAACCCACAATGTGGGAGAAAATGTTTGCCAGCTGTTCCTCAGACAAAGGATTACTATCAAAAACATATAAAGAAATCAAAAAAATCAGTCCTCCAAGATTTAAAGACCCAATCCAAAACTGGGCATCTGAGATGAACACACACTTCTCAGATGAAGAAGTACAAACAGCAAATAAACACCTGAAAAAATGTTCAACAGTACTGGTCATGTGAGAGATGCAAATGAAAACTACACTGAGATTCCACCTCACCCCAGAAAGAATGGTTAGTATTAAGAAGTCAACCAATAACAAATGCTGGAGGGGCTGTGGAAGAAAAGGAATCCTTCCCCACTGTTGGTGGGAATGGAGGCTGGTGCAACCACTGTGGAAGTCAGTGTGGAGATTCCTCAAAAAGCTAGGATTGGAGGTCCCATTTGACCCAGCTAGTCCCCTTCAGAGTATTTTCCCAAAAGAATTGAAGACATCATACCACAGCACCATTGCCAACCTGTGGATACATCAGTATGGCCCAGGAGGAGGGTCAGACTCAGATGACCATCTGTTTCCACAGGAACAGTGGCCAGTGTAGCAAGTACCTGCTTGCTCAATGACAGAGCGCATGCTGGTGTCCCATCCTATTTAACCTGCCCAAGCATGGGTGTGGTGAAGTGAGGTCTAATGAGGTCATAGGTGAGGCTTTTTTGGAGTAGTTGAATCTAGAGTGTGTGATGCTGGGTTTGCTGATCAGTTTGCCGCCACCCTAATCTCGGTAGCATGGATACACTATGAGACAGAGAGGCTTCTCTTGTCCCTTGCATGCTTTGCTGCCTTCTGCCCGCCATGAACTGTTTTTCCTCTGTGATGCCTGCCACACCACCCCACCTTGGAGCCACCAATTACGGACTGAAACCTCTACAAACTGTGAGCTAAATAAACATGTCCCCTTTTAACTTGCGAGTGTTGGCTATTTTGTCTCAACAATGAGCAAAGTAGCTAAGACACCTGCCCATGGGATGGGTAAGGTGAAGAAAAGCCTGAGGCCCATCAGGATAGGACCAGCAAGATCAAGCTTCTAAGAAGCTCACAGTCTGGCCTGCCCAGCTCCAGAATGGCAGCTTCCCGGAGCACTGTGAGGAAACTGGAGCACCACTCATGCTGCTGGAAAGGAGAATACTAGCAGGTGGTCCTCGCGTTGACAGGAACAGGCCGGTGGTGATGTGCGCATCCCTGGAGGGATATCACCACCAAGGCGTAGAGCTATGAGGACACCTGAGAAGTTCTGAGACTGCAACAGGCTCTGTGACAAAGACAGGGGACCCACATGAGGCAGGAGGAAATGAGGCTGGAGAAGTGCTATGCCCCAAAGGGTCATGAAGCCTGGCTGACAAGGTGACGGGGAGATCCTGTGGGTCACACACCAGGTGATGGGGACATCCTGTGGGGTCACACACCAGGGGATGGTGCAACAGGATCAGATCTGTGTTCAGAAATGCCAGCCAGCTCAGGGGGACCAGTCCGGGTCTCTGTCAGCCTCAGACCTAAGGAACACATGAACCATACCAGTCACCTTGGACACCGGAGTGGCACGGGAGACACTCAGGATGAGCTGGCAACCAACTGGACGGAAGGATGAGGATAAGAGGAGTTCAGGAAAAGGGCAAGGTTGAAAACTGCTATTAGAGAATGAATCATTATGCCTCTGGTAGAGGGACTGCAGAAGGCAACGAATGGAAGTGCCTGGTGAACAAGAGATGCTGAGCTGGGGACCCCAGCACATGAGGGACAGGCGGAAGAACTGCTCTCCTAAAACTAATTATACTTATTACACTAATTCTGACTATTAATTTTATTTTCTTTACTTAATTCTAAGGTTCAATAAAACAAAATACTATTTGAAGACATTGAATAATGTTTTCTGAGACACAGCAAGTATCCTTTCCAGAACTTTTGAAATATCTCAGAACCTTGGAAAGGAGTTTTCTCACACCTTTATCTGATCTACTTAAGTAAAAAACAAGTTTCTGCTTCAAGAAGAGAATTTATTAAGGATTAAATAGAATCTGAATGGAAGACTAAGGTGCCTCTGACGCTGGCCATGTTCCAATGTGCGACAGACCCCCAAGGGACTGTCATCGGCTCTCAGCTGCCCCCTGACCAGCCATCAGCAGCCAGTGGGAAGCCCAGCATTCTTACCTGTATGCAATTCTTTCCCTCTGTAAATCCTCCAAGCCACAACACACCTCTGCAGCATAGAAAACAGCTCTCTTCTCATCGAAGCCAGGATTACCCAGGTTATAAATGTGGAACTTCAAGTCCCCTCCATTCATAATGGTTAGCACCAAACACAAGGTTTCCTTGGTTTCATAAGTGTAGGCTAAACTAACCTAAACACAACAGCATAGAAAACAAAACACAAAACACCTGCTCATTCATTGGTGATTTCTTCTGTTTGCCAACAATATTCAAATGATCTATGCTAGACTTACAATCACAACATCCAGACACTATATGCTGTGGGGAGACACACCTCTTGCACCTCTGCCTCTCCAAGACCTTCCTGCCACTGGGTACAGAAAGAACTTGTGAAAGGAGGAGGTGGTAAAGCTTCAGTGGCAGTGTGGATCTCAGTCCTGCACGCTGTGCCCTCTGTGCCTGAACACGGCCTGCAGTGCATTCAGAGGGAACAGCTGCACCCCCAGCAATGTGGGGGCTATGCTGCCCCTGGCCTGCGACACCACAGTGTGGCCAGCCTGCTTGCTGAGCTGGGCTGGTGGAGCTACAGTGGCCTACAACTGAGCGTGGGTTTTGTTGTTTTGTTTAGCAGTGCTGGGGAGGGAACCCTTGGCCTTACACCTGCTAGGTAAGCAGGCGACCACTGAGCCACACCCCAGGCCCTATGGTGGCTTCAATTTGCATTTCTCTGTATATGCAAACACGGGACATACTTCTCATACTTTTTTATACACTTACTAGGTGTTTGGATTCTCTTTTGTGAAATGTCTATCAAGTCATGGTTTGCTTGTTTGAAGAGATGGGGCCTCACTACGTTGGCCAGGTTGGCCCTAAACTCCTGGGTAAAAGCGTTTCTTTTTCACTCCTGTCTCAGCCTTCCCAGCAGCTGTGACTACAGGTTTGTGCCACCATGCCCTGCCAAAAATATTTTTCTGCATACTAAGAAATTGTTTTACCACAGAAATATATCCCTACCCCTTTCGAGCTTTTGACCATCTTTCTGTTGGCTTCCACATCCAGTCACACACGTCTCCCGGCTGGGATCCCACCTGGGACTCCATTCATTGTCCATCGGCGGGAAGGACTGGAATCTTCACTGGGACTATGGCCTCCTTCCACTTATCCCGCCCTCGAATTTCTGGTAACAGCACTTTACAGTTTTCGGGGTAGAAGTCCTACATAGGTTTGTTAGATCTTTCCTAGGCTTTCTTATTTCTGGATGCTATTGTAAATAGAATCAATAAAATTCTCACTTCGTAACTGCTTTTGGCTGGTTCACAGCTGATCACTGGATAAACCAACTGCGATCTAGAAAGGGTGGATATGTGTACATACTCGTGTTATGTAACGATAGTCTTTTTACCACTCTTTCTTTCTCTAACCTTAATCCTTTTCTCTTGTTCCCTCAGCTTGTGCACGGGCTGGCGCCTCCAATATGATACAGCAGCATCCTCATCTCACTGCAAGTCTCACGTATGATGATAGGTCCTAAAGATTTTATTAAGTTAGTTCCCCTACCTCCTCCTGTTTTTTGAGATAGGATCTCACTATGTAGTTCAGGCTGGCCTTGAACTCACAGCGATTGTCTTGCCTCTATAGTACTAAGATTATAGGTGTGTGGTACCATTCCCAGCTGAGGTTGTTCCCTTCTAAACCTAGTTTACTTACAGCAGTGATGGCAAACCGTTTAGAGACTGAGCACCCCAAATTCAGCCCAGCACCCACTTATTTACTGCAAAGTATCAACACTACAATTAAATCTGAATGGTCAGCTGCTGGGGTGATGCTGGGGCAACTTGGCTTGCCACCGACAGAGAGGGTGGCATTTATGACGTAGGTCCACCACCACTGGCCTAGAGGCTTTTGTTCATTTGTTTGGTTTGATTTTTGGTAGTACTGGGGATTGGAGCCAGAGCCCTGGATATAGCTACATCCTCAGCTTTTTATATTTTGTTTTGAGACAAGATCTTGCTAAATTGCCCAGCCTGGGCTCAAACTTGCGCTCCTCCTTCCTCAACCCCGAGTAGCTGGGATTTACAGGTGTGCACCACTGCATCCAGCTAGTTTTTACCATAAGTTGGCACTGTTGTATCAAAAGCTAGTCTGACAGCCACTGAAATAACTGTGTGTTTCCCTGTACCTGGTAAGGCGTGTGGAGGCAGGGCAGGGAGCTGTGGGGAGCCGCGCTGCTGCTGTGTGTGCTGGGGTGGTGATGGGAGCGGATGTGACTTAGGCACAGGTCAGAACTGCTGTCCCATTGTAAGGGGGAAAAACAGAGTCACAGATGAAGAAACTATTTCTAGGTTCCTTGGGAAAGGCCAACGACACAGAAACCAGATTATTTAAATGGAATAAAGTGTAACTGCTATGTATGTCCCTTTCACAAAGCTAGATATGCAATTTCTGTGTTTTGAGATGAAGACAAATATGTTTACACAAATCAGTTTAAAGCAACTCTAAGTGGGCTCCTTTTATTAACTATTTTCACAGAGCTACACGAGACATCGACTGACCATGCACACAAACCATGTGCCCCTCACTGTTTGGGAACCTTCTGCCCAGCACTGAGCAGCCACCCTGATGATGAGAAAGCAATGGTCCTGAGAAATCGCCCTACCACAGCAGGTCATTGTGGGGATTACTGTGCACTCTCTCCCTTTAACCAGCCTTCACACTGCAGCCTTCCCGCTGCAGGAGACAGATAACCAGCTGTGGGGAACCTCGGTTTCAAGAGGAAAGCCACACCACAAGATGAGCATCCTGGACTCGGTCCTCATTCACACCACCCAACCCATGCCCAGTCCTCGTCTGAACAGGGAAGGTGGGGTTGGAGGTTTCACACAACTGGGACATGGCAGTTGAAGATCTGACAGTAAATGTGTCAAGGGTCAGAAAAAGCAAAAAGACAGAAAATAGACTGAGGCCAGAGAGGAGAAGGTCAAGAGAGGGATGCCTATAATCCCACCACTCAGGAGGCTGAGGCAGGAGGATCCTTGCAAGTTCAAGACCACTCTGGGCTACAAAGTGAGCTCAAGGCCAGGCTGAACTGTATAGAGAGACCCTGTCTCAAAAAGACCAAAAGAAAAAAAAAAAGAGAGAAAGAACCTTCAAGCACATCAAAGTCACAGTGTCCCCCACTAGTTCCCCCCCACAGGCCAGAGCAGCCCAGGGAAGGCTCCCAGCACCCTGAGATAAGCTCTGGCTGTCACCAGGAAGCGTCAGGCAGTTCAGGGAATGTGACAATCCTCTGTGAGCTGGGAGGTGTGAACAGGGCCTGACAGAGTGGAACAGAGTAGGATGGTGGGCAGCCAGAGACTCATAACAAATCACCAGTTAGCACAGGCTCAGCATCTTACCCTGAGGCCACAGAAAGGAAGAGAGCTGCACCTATAAACAAGACTATGCTTGGCCCAAAAGAGCAAAACCTCACACAAACTCAATGCAGAAACACAGCGTGGGACTTTCAGCACTCGAATGAGAGAGTGTTACAACATCTGGGACACTGGTGCACGCTTGTAATCCTAACTCCTCGGGAGGATGAGATGAGAGGGTTGCAGGTTTGAGGTCACCCTGGGCAACTTAGTAAGACTCTGTCTCGAATTAAAAATGGCTGGGTGTAGCTTGATGATAAGAGTACTTGCTTCACACGCATGAGGCCCTGGGTTCATACCCACACCACACACACACACACACACACACACACACTTACCAAAAGTACTGCTAGTGAAGCAATATACAAGGAAGACCAAAAGAAGATACTTACTACAAATCTACTATGCACTTTTTCAAGGAGTCTTTTTTCATTCAGAGCCATAGCTTCACTTCTCCTCTTCTTAATTCTTTTTTTTTCTAGCTTTTTGCAGGCATACATTTTTCCCGTAGCTCGTACTTGACAGGCACAAACCTAGTTTAAAAACGTGGGCTCATGTACATGGAATATTGCCTAGGTCTCCCTCACACACCAGCTTCCTCCACACAGCCTTCTCTGTAACGTCCAGTAACAGCATCTGAAGAGCCAGCGCTAGTTCAGTCGTGGACACCGGAGGTTCGGAGCTAGCTCTCCCTCTCTGACGCCCAGCTTCTCATCTACAAGAGGTTGCTGAGAGTCAAGTGACCCTAAGGTTGTCTTTCGTAAACATAAGACATGGTACGAATGAAACTTGCTGTTCACATGTCATCGTGACATGTCTGTTTAATTTAACTATGCCCCAATATGTCTATTTCAGTTTTTCATAAAAGAGCAAATATGTGAAATACAAAATTAAAAAGTCTTAGTTTTTTAAATTAAAAAGTTTAAGGCTGGACACAGTGCACCAAGCTCCTGGAGCAGTTGGGACAGAAGTATCATTTGTGTCTATGAGTTCAAGGCCAGCCAAGGCAACATTGTGAGACCTTAAAAAAAAGTTCAAAAAGGTAAAGAAAGATATTCTATAAAATTCATAGTTTTTATAACTTTAACTTAGTTCTTAAAGTAATACTTATGAATTATTATAATTTTACAGTATGAACATTTACTTGGAAAGAATAGCATGAGACCTCAGGACTTCACTTCTGCTTAACAACATATGGGCCATTGTTTCCTCTGATGCCATGAACTGCACCCAGACACACACGTACACACCCCTCATAAACACACACCATATGCACACACACACACACACACCACACCACGTACATCACTTTAAAAGCAAGTGTAAAACATGATATAATTTATCCATCAATAAAATCATTTAGTATGTAAAATGCCAGAAATAAAAAGGCCAATGATAAAATCTTTGTCATCTTAATCCCAAGGTACCATTAATATTTTGCCATGTAGGCTTCTAAGTCCGTCTTCACACGCAGCTGTGCAAGGTTACACACCTGGATTCCCTTGCTCTGCGTTTGAGGACAGAACTGGGCTTGTACATGCGCTAGAACAAGGAATGGCGCAGAACCCCCCTTTTCAATCTTATAGTGTAATTATTTTCCCATCATTAACTATTCAGAAACATGATTAGTGTAAAATTTGTTTAGTCATTTTCCTACCATTAAATCTTGGGGTAAGTCTCTGCCTGTCTCTTTAGCATAAGCTTATGACGAATTCCCTCAGGTGGGTCAGAGAAAGGCAAAGGAAAGCAGGTCACAGCAGCAGGTTAGGGATGCTGCCGACAGAAGCCACACCTGGAGCCAGTCTGTGAAGAGCCACCGTGGCCCACTGGTCCACCAAATCACTGGAAACCCAGGTAACTGTGTTCAAAGCAATCACTACCATCATAAACATGCCACGTCCTTCACAACAGAGTGCCTAGCGAGTCCATTTAAAATCTTATGAGGCCAGAATTAGAACTTTGCCCTACTGTAAGCGTAAGATATTTAGGTCCTTGAAGCCTCTTTCATTCTGACTCTGAACATAACCTGAGCCTTGTACTTAGCAGATGGTGAAAGGTAGAAGAGAGATGGGTCTCCAGTCCTGGGAGGCACAGACAGAAGATTCCTTACAGACCATCGTGTCTGACCTGTGGACACAAGTCTGATTGCTCTCATTTTTTTAATGTAACAATAAAAATATTTTCAAAAGGGAGTTGTTACTTACATAAACTATGTTATATTTTTTATATGAAGCCCAAGAAAATTCTCCTTCGCTCAAAAAAGAGAGGACGAGCCAAGCGTGGTGATACACATCTGTAATTCCAGCACTCAGAAGGCTGAGGCAGGAGAATCACTGCAAGTTCAAGGCCAGCCTGGACTACAAAGTGAGTCCAAGGCCAGTCTGAACTGCATAGTAAGACCCTGTCTCAAAAAAAAAAACAAAAAAAAAACAAAACAAGACAGAGATTGAGAGGATCAATAAATAAAGAAATAAATAAACAAGGCAAGCCTCAGGCTGGACACAGCTGAAAGCCTTTAGTGAAGTAGGCCAAGTGTTCCACCAGGTCCCAGAACCAAGGCGATGCCAGGTGTGATGGAACACACCTATAATCCCAGCACTTGGGAGGCTGAGGCAGGAGCATTGCTGTGAGTTCAAGTACAGCTTGGGCTATGTAGTGAGTTCAAGGACAGTCTGAACTGCATAGTGAGACCCTATCTCAATTAAAAAAAAAAAAAAAAAAAAGAACTGAGGCTACGACTGTGCCGGTCAGAACCTCTCCAGGTGTCCAGGGCCAGCCAGCATGTGTACTCCTGGATCAGGCTTCCATCCACTGAAGTGATGCTGCTGGCTTCTACTTGGAATTGGAATTAGGGAGCACACTGGGCAGCGTAACTTTTTCTCATATAAATTCCAGTTAGGGCCGCAATGGCTTCCCTGGCTCTTGTAAGTTCAGGGACTGAGAAGACCACTCCAGATGATTAGTGAGCTAATTAGAGCTGCGTGCTGCCCCCTTCTCTATTGCAGTGGTCTCTCTAGGACAGCCATCATATTTAAAGCCCTTACTCATATATCTGCTAGGAGTTGCCTAAGGGTTTTCCCAAGTTGACACATTTTTGAACATTTCTTTTTTTGTTTTCCCTCAGACTGAACACAGGGCGTGGCATCTGATAGGGGAGCGCTCTACTCCTGAACAGCACTCCCAGTTGTGGACATTTTTTTTTTCTTGGCAATAATGGAGACTAAACCCAGGGGTGCTCTACCCCTGAGCTGCAATCCCATCCCTTTTTTAGTTTTTATTTTGAGACAGATCTCACCATACAGGGGTAAGATACATACATAGCCAAACATAAACAGGTTAAATAAATATACAATAATATACTCTTTTTTTTTTTTTTTTTTTTTTTGGTACCAGGGATCGAACTCACAACCTTGAGCTTGCCAAGCAGGTGTTTATGCTGCTGAGCTAAATCCCTAACCCAAGAATAATACAATCTTGCTAGACATGGGAGCACATACCTACAGTCCAACCTACTCAAGAGGCTGAGACAGGGGTGGGAACTCAGCAGTCTGGCCAGTGTGGGAACACAGTGAGTTTGCATGTGTGTGTGTGTCTGGTCTGTCTGTCTGTCTGTCTGTCTGTCTGACTGCAGTAGTAGGGATTGAACCCAGGCCTGCACACCAAGCTATACCTCTCACCCTTTTTATTTTTTCATTTTGAGATAGGATCTTGCTAAATTGCTAATTGTCCAGGTTGGGCTTGAACTTGCAATCTTCCTGCCTCAACCTCCCAGAGCGCTGGGATGATAAGCAGACCTCATTTCTTAAAAAAAAGAAAAAAAGAAAGAAAAAGAAATGCACTCTTAACTACATAAATTTTAGGGTTAGTCTTAAATTAGAGAAACAGAGTAATGGGTCTGCAGCCACACCACCCTGAAAGGCCCCATCTTGTCTGATCTTGGAAGCTGGGCCTGGTTGGTTACTAGTTGGTAGTAGGCCGGGTCTGGTTACTACTTGGAAGGGAGAAATGGAGTAATGGAAATTTTACAACGTGGAAACAATAATCTTCAGTCTGGATAAACTGCCTGAAATTGAACATCAAGCAAGGGAAACAGCTTCTGTCAGAAACAGGAAGTGGAAGATGAACTCACAAAGATTAGGGATTTTTTGAAAGGTTTGAGGAAAGTACCTTCCACTCAAACCCACCTCCTTTCTTAGGCTGGCTAAAATGACTCCCCAGTGCAGTAAGGAAACGAACGTCCCGGCAGCGTCACACAGTGCCTGGCACTCTCACCTCGGCTGCCTGGCTGCCCTGCTGTCTAGAGCACAAGGGCTGCCTGCCCCGCTCCGATTACTCACCTCTCCAAATCCGCCTTTTCCTAGAACTCGGTAATGTCTAAACGTGTTCTTGGTTACTGGCTGCCTAAACAATTAAAAAGAGAAGTTTAGGTCTCATGTCGCACCATTACTTTAAAACAGGAAGCCTACCTAAATCTCCCAGAAGCCTTCCTCATGAGCCTACTGCTCAAGGGAGTGCCCAGCCTGGCGCAGCTGAGCTTGGGGACCGCCAGCCCCTCAGGACTGCTCTCCACTAAGAGAAACATTTTAAGATTCATTGAAAATACAGCCAGGTGTGGTAACCCCAGCACTCCGGGAGGCTGAAGCAAGAAGACCACAAGTTTGAGCCCGGCCTGGGCAACTTAGCAAGACACAGTCTCAAAATGAAAAATATCAGGTGCAAAGGTGTATGTCTGTAATCCCAGCACTCTGGAGGTTGAGGCAGAAGGATCACTACAAGTTCAAAGCCAGCCTGGGCCACATAGTCAGTTCAAGCCCAGCCTGAACTACATACTGAAACCTTGTCTCAAAAAGACCAATAAATAAATATAAAAATAAAATAAAAATTTAAAACATGCAGAACAGTCCAGTTATCCTCTGTAATAAATGACAAAACTCCAAGCACCCCATACCAGGAACTATTCATGTTTACAAATCACAGTCTTAGGCAAACTGCTGCACCTATCAGAAGTCTGCTGAGGAAAACGATATAAACACAGCACTGTCCTTTGAAAAAAGAACCTCAATGTCCAAAGAAAAAGTACAGGAGCTATAACTGGAAATATAATCAGTGATAACTTTGGTAGTAAGAGTAACAATCATAACTGCACCAGTAGCATCTGGCTTTTGAGTACTGAACACTAGGCTAGGTATTTTTCTTTTTTCTTTTTGGGGGGCTGGAGGGTGCTGGAGATTGAGCCCAGGGCCTTGCACACGCTTGGCAAGTGCTCTACCCCTCAGCGATGTTACCTCTTCATTTTTGGAGACAGGGTCTCACTAAGGTGCCCACACACTTGAATTGTGATCCTTCCACTCAGCCTCCCGAGTAACTGAGATTATAGGCATACAGTACTGTGTCTGGCTGGGCTAAGCATTTTACACACATTTCCTGGTGATCTTAGCAACAGTTTTACAGGGCAGGTTCTGTAATTTCCTGCGTTGTACAAACTAGGACCTGAAGCTCATAATGACACAGCCACTTGCCTGAGGTCACACAGCTAGCAGGAGGCCAAGCAAGAGCCTCTCAAGTCTCAGCCCCTACCTCCGGGTTCTCCTGTTACAAACCTAGGATCTATTTTATTTTCTAGCCACTGTACCAACAAGCTAAATACCATTTTCCCCCAACTACCATTTTAATGAGCAAAAACAGCTTCTGGTGAACCACAGCAAATTATATAATATGGTGTCTACAATTATATCTCATATTAATAACATCTATATGAAATACCATGTGCAATTCAGGATTTCTAGTAGTGCTGTGACAAAAAAGTAGACAGCAATCATTATACATTATGAGAAGTTATTACTTGTTTTTATTAAGTTTTAAATGAAAACATACCTTTCCAGCCATTTCCACTGTAAAAATCGAGAAAAGTATGGGCTTTCTTGGTATTCTTCAAATGGTTTTTTACTCAAATACTTATGGACGATACTAGAAAAAGATGTTACACAGTTATAGACACTTGCTGCACGAAACTCCACAAGCTGTATCTGGGTGCAGGGGGCCAGCCGAGTGAGGAGGCAGAGGGCAGGCGGCAGAGCCATCAGGCCTGGACTGTGGCAGGGATGCCTCTTCTGGGTAGCACTGGCGGCGGGGGATGCGGGGCATAGGAGGGGGGTCTGGGATGAAGCAAAGCTGCTGAGATGAAGAGGAGGAAAAGGCAGCAAGCAAGAATCGCTAGCAGGCCAGGAACCAAGCAAGCACTGGGAACTATCCCAGCCTTTCCACAACATTCAGAATCTGAGTCAGTCACATGTGTTCCATTTCACTTTTTTTTTTATTAAAACAGGTGGCTGGCTGGGCGTGGTGGTGAATGCCTGTGATCTCAGCACTTGGGCGGCTGAGGCACGCGGATTGTTGCGAGTCTGAGACCAGCCTGGACTACAAGGTGAGCTCCAGATCAGCCTGAACTGCATAGTAAGACCTTGTCTTAAAAAGACAAAAAAATAAGTAAATAAAAGAGCTGACTTATATGCTTGTGGATTGATTCATGTGACAGAACAGCGACTCTCAAAATCAGGGTCCCTGTGGATCCTGACAATCCTGAGACCCTCGAAGGATGTGCTCCATGGAAACCACACCTGGGTTAGCTCGAGGACACCATGTGCCTTTCTGAGCTCTCGTTCTCTCAGGACACAAGTCACAGTGACATCAGTGCTCTGAGAGATGATGCCTCCCAGGAAAAACACCACCCACATGACACAGGCTCGCTGGCTCTCAGTCACTGTGAGAGTGAGATCACAGTGGCCTGGAAGAGCCACTCCTGTGGTTGCAAGTCTATGCACTGTTCCAGAGGCTGTCTAGAGCAGCTCACTTCCTATTCCCTTTTCCTAGGGAGCCCTCCTTCAGGGTCACCTTCTCTTGGGACTGGGACATTTGCAAACGCTGCGAAAACCAGGATGAGAACTGTGTCGGTGCGTGGTCCGTGGGAGGCACTAACTGCTCCATCAAGCTACGAGCCTCCACGACCAGTGCAGTGTGAGAGCACTGGAGGGCGGAGAGGCTCAAAGGCACCGCCTGCCACAGCATGAGGGGAGCAAGTCCTGCCTAGCTGGTCACTGGCTGTCCCCTGCCTCCACCAACACAGTTCTACCCAAGGTGATCAAGGGAAGGGACAAAAGCCAGAGTGCTGAGCTCAGATTGGGGATGCAGAGGAGGATGCACCCTTAAAGAAGCCTGGGCTTGGTGGCCACAGCCTCTGTCACACCTGGACAAAGAGTGACAGCCAAATCCAGGTTTGGCCACACAGGGGGACACTCAGGGTTCACTGTTTTGCAACTTTGCTTGTGACTCAAACTCACCTCCAACTCAGCACCTGTCCAACAAGATCAGGTGGGCTCAATGCCCACCTGCCTCCCAGCTACCTCCACCGCCACCTGTGCCACACACCCAGGAAACCATCGTGTCTCACTGGCCTGGTGCCTCAGCCTCTGGCCCGTCTCCGGGTCTGCGTACCCCTCCCAGTCACCTTCTACGCTGCAGCCTGAGAAGCCTTTGAAAACTGTGGCGAGCATTTGCCTTAACTGCTTTCAGAGTGAAGGACACTTCCTGCCTAGCCCCCGCCGCCTGGATTTCCTTACGATAGAAGGAGGGATCAGCCACACAGCCACATGAAGCACTGCATGTTTGGGACCCAGTCACTGGGAAAACCACTCTTCTTCCCTGGCACACGAGGAACCCGAATCTAGTGGAAGTTTTCTGCCTTAGAATTCCCTGTCCCATCGCAAAGACCCAGGCAAAGATCCTTTCAGCAAGTGCCTACGTCTCCAAAATCATTTTGAGACGCTCTCATCCCAGACACAGGCATGCTAGAAAGTGGAGAAGAGGTAGGTCGAGCTGTCCCAGGCATGCGGGCTCCTTCGGCTCAGTGCCCTGACACTCAGGGTGGTGTGTGCACATGTGTAACTCCTGCTCTTCACTATCCTTTCCAGCGAAGGGATTGATTTAGTTGGGACCGCGCTCTGATGGACTTGTCTCACGCACCGAAACTTCCTGGGAACGCCCTGTCCCGAGCAGGGCTGTGGGAGCCACTCACCTCGTGCATTCCTCGAAGACGTTTTTGCAGAACCTCTGGTTCAGGTCCCATCTACACTCTCTCAAAGCAGCCGCGGGTATCTCTGGTAAGAGAGCTGTCGAACTCTCAACATAGCACGAAACAGACACATAACAATTAGTGATTTTATACTTTACAACGACAAACAGAACTTAATGTCTGCTGTGAAAAATGAACACCTAAAGTACACTGACAGGCCTTTCCCCACGTGCGGCTAACATGGCCCTGGACAGCGCCTCCCTGTGTTCTTGGGAAACCACAAGTCAAGCCTCCCACTTTTTGCGCACGCACCAATGCTCCTCCAATCAGCAGTCAATACGTCATTCTGCCCGCCCCTTTAACTCCGCCCCCTATCAAATTCCAAATAAAGTCCATAGTTCTTTCCCAAAGCTTCCAGAGGGTGCCCACCTCTCTTTGGCAGCCCTCCAGTCACCACAATAAAGGCCTCTTTTCTTTTAGTTTTTTCTCTTGCTCGTCAGAGAACCAAATATATAGGAAGCGACAGACAAAACACCGCCTGAATTCTCCACCCCAGCCCACTCCGCGCAGTCGGCCAAGGGCCGCCTCTTCCTGCTGGTCCCTATGGACGTGAAACGCGCCCGGCTTGGAGAGCAGGGTCTGCAGGAGCTGTGCGCTCGCCCGCATTCATTAGCTACAAGGCAGAAACAATCAAATGTCTCTGGACGGCTGAACGGCTGAACAAAACGAGATATACACGGCCAGCCTCGGAAAGGAAGAACTCTCTAGGGTGGAGACACAGCTCAGAGGGAGCCCAGGGATGGCCTGTGTGAGGCCCGGTTCAGTCCCCAGCACCAAGCACACACATGCTCACACACACACACACACACACACACACACGGACATTCTGACACATGCGGCAATGCAGTTGAACTTGGAGGTCGTTATGCTCGGTAAAATAAGCCAGTCACAAGAGGACAAATAAATAATGCATGATTTCACTGATGAGCTACCTAGAGGCACAAAGTACAAGGGTAATTACTAGGGGCTGGAGAGAGGAAATTAGGGAGTTGGTTAATGGTAGGTTTTCAGGGGTTTTGTTTTGTTTTGTTTTGTTTTTGAGACACGGTCTCACTATGGAGTTTAGGCTGACCTTGAATTTATCCTGAGTGCTAGGATTACAGTGTGATCCACCATGCCTGGCTGGATTTGCAAGATAAAAAAGGCTCTGGAAATTGGTTACATAATAGGGTCATCAGTAACATTACTAAATTACACACTTAGAAATGTTTGACATAGTAAATTTTATCTCAGGTATTTTCCCAATATGGGTTAAAAATTTAAACCAGACACACACACCCTGTGGGAGACAATTTGAGCGGCTCCCCTTGAATGCAGAATAATTGCTGCAACTTTGATTATATCGAGACTTATTTCCTTATATTGATACATACAGAGCTGACTATGGTATTTCCTTCTCTCTTCAATTGGCTCTAAGCATTGCATATAAGGCTAGCTGAGGTACTGGTATGTAATCTCAAAGCCCATCAGACAGTGTCCTGTTTCCTTGCATAGTGATCTCTGTAAAATATATAGGCACAGAGGGATGGTGGAGCCAGTGAGCTCCAGCAATGTCAACTGGGTATGAGCCTCGGGAAAGAGGCTGTGAGTCTCCAGGGCATAAAGTTTACATATCAGAAACTGAAGCAGCAGCCTCCTAAAACAATTCAGTTGCTACCTTGATTGGGTTATGCAAATTGATCCCTCTTCATATTTTTATCTCTGCATTTTGCAGAGATGCCTTTTTCACTACCTGGCCAGCCAGCTCAAGTTACTCACAGAGTTCCCACCATCCTCACTGTCACTCATCCTTGAGCTACCCACTTCCTCACAAGATAATAAATTCTGGGAGAGGCTGAGGATCAAGACCTTTGTCCACACATCCTCACGAGGATTGGA
Source organism: Dasyprocta punctata (assembly GCA_004363535.1). NCBI lineage: Eukaryota > Metazoa > Chordata > Mammalia > Rodentia > Dasyproctidae > Dasyprocta > Dasyprocta punctata. Next base: position 11,510 of record RJWM01014260.1, on the reverse strand, counting down.
CTCAGGACGCCTTGGCTGCCCTTAACTTTGAATATGTCTCGGTGTCTTTACTCTCGCCGGGGGTTGCATTGAAAGTGGTGGATTGGAATTAACTTGCCAGGATTCCAATAACGTCTCAGTGGAATTATAAATACAACTTCTTGGGTTGTGAGGAAGACTAGAGAAAGGATTATAGTATTTGGATTACCGTACTCAACACTTGGGAATACAATAATACCCTTCCTCAGAAATACATACATCATCTTAGTCCTCTTATATACAGGAAAAAAATTATCTGGCTAGCTTTACGACTATGAACAAACAGATACCTCTATGATTTTCCAGGGGCTTATCTGCCCCTGCTGAACATTCTGGCTGCCAATTTTCCCACCGCAAGAATCACTACTATCAGTATCCTTGGAATGCTTGGTCTGCAAAATGGGTTCATAAAACAGAATTACTACCTCATAGCGTGTACACATTATGAACACTGATATGTCTCATGAACCTGCCCTCTTAGGAGATTCTATACCTCACACTCTCATGCAGTGTCTGTATGTGCCACTTCTGCAATCTCTTTAACCTTCTTCCAGAGGGTTCTGGAAAAAGGAAACATGACAACATGATTGTGTGTATTCAATGAAAAAATATCCAGGTGATGCCCAATTGTTGACTTGTAATTTGAAACAAAAAATGCATTCCAGACTGGCTTCTGAGTAGGGTACAGCCAAGAGACACAGTAAGTGTTTGTGTTTTCCATAAATCAAAGCACTTATTTTATCCAAGAAGTTGAACTACTGACAGAAATATGAAACAATGAGGAAACTCGCTAAAAGAAAATCTAGGGGCTGGGGGTTATAGCTCAGAGGCAGAACACATGTCTAGCATGCAGGAGCTCCCGAGTTTGAGCCCCAAAACAAACCAACAACAACAAAAAAAGGAAAATCACCAATATTGTTATAATTCATAATGATTAACAGCTATTATGTAAATTAGATGAGGCACTTTAGTAATATCACCTCATTTGGTCTTGCAACCCCAATGGCTGAGAAGAGCCACCTGGAAGTTACAAGCCTTGCTGGTGACCACCCAACAAGCGCCCTGTGGCACACTGAGCCCAGTCCCTTGCTACGCAGCCAGGCCAGGAGAACAGCATTTAAGGGCCGTGCTGATGGAGCACACCTGTAATCCCAGCACTTGGGAGGCTGAAGCAGGGGGATTGCCACAAGTTTGATGCCATCTGGGGTTACACAGTGAGTTTAAGGCCAGCCCTAACTACACGGTGAGACACTGTCTCAAATAAAAGAAAAGAAAAGAATAGCATTTAAAGGAAGACATTTGCCCATTTATTTACTCAACAAATATACAATGTTCCAGGCACTGGAGATGGAAAACAATATTTTCTTAGAAAACAAAGCCAGGGCCAGGAGTTTAGCTCAGTGGCTTAAGCACCTGTCTGGCATGCGCGAGGTTGTGAGTTTGATCACGGGTGCCACAAAAAAAAAAAAAAAAAACAAAGCCAGTGTTTCAATAGTCTTATCTCCCCTTCTGAGAACTTAATTTTATGAAACTAAACAGCAGGTTGATTCTATTAAGACTCTTCAGTGATTAACTCCAAAAGGTATCCTAGTGTCAATATCTTTAAAAACATAGTAAGCTGGGCAAGGCGGCACATGCCTATAATCCCAGCACTCAGCAGGCAGAGCAGGAAGACTGACACATGTGAAGCCAACCTGAGCTATGGGTGAGACCTTGTCTCAAAAAACTATAAAAACCTAAAAACAATACAAAAACAAAAACAAAAAGCTAATATTGATAGATATTAGTTCCTGCAGAAAGGAAAAGCAACCCCTCTAATCTCCACAAGCAGAAAGGTGAAGTAAGCTAAGATACAGCAAGACAAGGCACAGTACTACCAGCCTGATGTGAAACAAACAAAAGCAGCCCTGAGGTGCCAGGGCTTTCCATTGAAAAACGCCGATTACAGGCAGTCACCAGGGCACATTCACCAAAGGACACAGAGCTTTGCTTCTTAGCATTCCAGACACAGGCAACACTAACAGGAAACGATGGGAGGGAAGGGCAGCTGGATTTTGCAAAACCACACACGTTAAAAATATATTTACATTGCTATTCACTTCAAATTGATTGTTTTATTGTTGACTTGTAGTGGGGTAGGATAGAAGGAATAAAAATAGGTCGAAAAAATAATAAATTTAAAATAGTAATTTTAGAATTGTACTTTTAAGAAAAACTGCAGCTTCAGGACACCACAGCTATGCAGGATTCCACTGCCTCTTTCCCTTCCAGGAAACTCAGGGCAAAACGGCCCCGCCGGGTCCTGCAGATCCAACAGGAGCTCCTCCGCCCACAGACCTTGACCTCAAGGAGGCGGCCACGGGAGCGGCAGCATCGCTCTAAACTCCACACACAGCCGATTTACTCTCTACCCAGCCCAGCAAGGCACAGCAGGAAGACACAGGAATCCACACCCCGGCCCCCACCCCAAAGACCTTGAGACCCAGTGAAGACCTCGAGGCCATCGTGCCTCTGCCTCTCTCAGGCCGGACTCTGCTCTCTCCCGGTGTGGACATTTTCACTGTGCATAATAAACCTTTCTGTGCCTCTCACTGATGCATGCTGTAATTTTTTTCTATGACCTTGCGAGTGGGGTGAGACAAGGTCCCCATCTCCTCTATGGGGCACTTCCTTTGGCCCCAGCAGGTGACAATAAGAATTCTTTATATATTTAGAGTATTAGAAAATTACAGTTTTAGCTCTTATGTTTAGATCTGTATCCTTTCAAAACTGCTTTCACATGGGTGTCCAATTGTTCCAGCACTGACTGTCAAAAAGACTTCTCCCCAAATTGTCTCAGGCCCTACCACATGTTACAGTTTACATTTAGATGTCCCCCCAAAGCCACTTGACTCAGGTGGGGATTTTAGGCAGTGACTGGATCATGGGTGTGGTACTGGATTAGTTCACTGATTGGTTTTACATAGTTCTAGGTTTAGATCATGGATTTAGGGAAAAGGGAAGTCCCACCCTTGGTGTGGGTGACACCAGCCAATAGGCTTGGAGCCTGAATGGAATAAAAAGGGAGAGAAGGAAGGCTTGCTGATTCCTGCTTGCCCTGCCAACGATCATTTCTCCTCTGCCATGCCAGATTGCCTGTGAGCCAGCTGATTACAGACTGAAATTTCCACAAACTGTGAACTAAAACAAAGCTTTCCTCCTTTAACTTGGGGGTGTTGGTTATGATGTCCCAGCAATGAGAAAGTAACTAAGAAGCCGAACGTCAACTCACTGCAAATGTAGGAGTTTATTTCTGAACTCTCAAGTCTATGCCATTGACTCGGGTCTCTAACCTTATCCAAGTATTGAACCATACTGTCTTGATTATTGTAACTTTGTAACAAGGTTTGAAACTGATCAGTGTGTGTCTTCTCTTTTTTAAGAGCATTATAACTATTTTGGATCCTCTGAATATCCATATACTTTCTTGTTGTTGTTGTTGTCTTTTTGAGACAGGGTTTCATTATGCAGTTCAGGCTGGCCTTGATCTCACTCTGTAGCTGGCCTTGAACTCACAGCAATTTTCCTGCCTCAGCCTCCTGAGAGCTAGGATTACAGGCATGTAGCATCACACCCAGCCTAGTCATATGAATTCTAAAAGCAGATCATTTAATTTCTGCAACATAAGCAGACAGAATTTTGGTATGAATTGTACTGAATCCATATATCAGTTTGGGGAGTATTACAATGTAAACAATACTAATCCCCCAGTAGTGGGGATTGAACCCAGGACCTCTCCACTAAGCTACATCCCAGCTTTATTTTGACACAGGGTCTCACTAAGACACTCTCTCTAAACTGTTAAACTGCCCAGGCCAGGCTTGAATTTGTGATCCTCCTGCCTCAGCCTCCTAGAGTGCTGGGGTTACAGACAGGCATACACCACCATGCCTGGCAACAACATTAAGTCTTTTGATCAATGAACATGGGATATCTTTTCATTTATTTAGAATTTATTTCTTTTTTCATTTTTTATAGTTTTCAGTGTACAAATATTACACTTCTTTTGTTATATTTATTCCTAAGTATTTTACTGTTTTGATGAAAATATAAATGGAATTGCTTTAATTTTTCATTTTAATAGCTAATATATAACAACATCATATGATTTTACAAAGTGATCTAGAACAAGGTATGACTGGCAAATAGGTGAATGCTTAAATTTTTTAAAATGTTGGGTGGGAGTGGTGGTGCTTATCTGTAACTCCAGCTACTCAGCAGGATAAGCCACAAAGATCACAAGGTCAGCCTGGATAGCTTACCAAGACCCTATCTCAAAAATAACAAAAGGGTTGGGAATGTAGCTCAGTAGCAGTGTGCCCTTGGATTTAATCCCTGGTACTGAAAAAAATAAAATAAAATTGAAAAAACTATTACACTGAAACACATGTTGTCATTACTGCCCTTTGAAATACTTCTCCTAGGTTCAAAACTTATACTTCTCATTCAAACACTTATGCTATCATTCTTGTCACTGTTCTGAAGCAGTTCTGGAAGTCCTCTTTCATAAGTGTCTTTAGTTGCACAGTTGTAGCTGCCTGTCTGTCTTGAATTGATTTAAATGTTTCCCTTCTGTGGTCATTTTGACCTTGAGAAAGAGCCAGAAGAGGCACAATGCCAGGTCCTGTGAATAAGGAGGATGAGGACACGGCATCATGCTTTTAAGAGGCACTTGGCAACAGCATTCACCATATTTTTCATCACAACTTATACCATTACCCCGTCAGTGGTATTGTGTTGCAATAGCCTGCCTGATAGGACACCAAGAGGTGGGTTTGTGACCCTCCCTCCCTTCCTTTTCTGCATTTGCTACACTCACCATTATGCCAGCCCCCTTGCTGTGGAGGTATTTGTTCAGGAGAAGAGAAGAAAAACAAGTTGACACAAAAGAACTAGATACATGAAACTCTAATTTCTCCCAATCAATGTTCTGGGGTACCTACAAATATACAGATGTCTTAACAGCTGGGTTTGAAAAGAAGGGCCTGTGAGACTGCAGCTGAGTGTGGGACACAGGCTTCAGAGTCCGATCAACCTGGGTCTGAACCGGCCGAGCGTGCACCTTACGCCTAATGCAGAGCCCTGGTCTTTCCCCGGGGACTCATCATGCGCACAGCAAGGCTCCCCTAACGGGAAGCCCTGTCATCTCCACTTAGCCAGAGAGAACATGAATATTCTAGACTCACTCTCACCAAACCATTCTCTTAATTCCAGTCTGCACATGGTCAATTCCTGGCTCCAACACTTACTAGCTGCGTAACTTCAAAAAAGCCACTTAACAGCTCTGATTTTCAGTCTTATGAAAATAGATAAAATAACAGCATTATCTCACGTGTTTGAGGGAAATTAAATAATGTGTCACATGCATGAGGCTTGGAGTGTGTTCACCTAGTGTTGGTCACGGTCGTTACTGCTCTCCTGTCACCTAGGCCTGAGGCCTGCCCAGAACACAGGACTCCAAGCGGCCGGCTAAACAGAGTCACGGGAAGAAAGCAGGCAACACTAATTTCACTGACAAATCCAACTGCAAGGACCTACTGAATCAAAAAGAATAAAAACTAAATCCTGTTAAAGATTTTAGGAAAACTATAATTTTTAGTCCAAGAGAGACAAATAAAACTCCCTAATCCTACTTTTTGTTTGAGAAAACTATAGAAACTTTAAAATTCTTTGAATCTGTTTCCTCAGGGATTTATGAAATCAAACAAAAACGTGAAGAGGAACATTTATAAGAATGTAAAGTTTCCAACATATTTGCTATCTCCCATCCAACAAGGTAAACATAGCTGCCTACCTTGCTCTTTTAAGCAAGGTATGTGCAAGTCCTAGTCCTAAAGAAGAAAACCCACCTCCTGACTGAAGAACTGCTCCAAGATAGCCAGCGCCTGGTCTCTGCGGTCCTCGTCGACAGCGACTTCGTATTCGGCCTGACCAGAGATGGAGAGAAGGAGAATGGGGCTGTCTTCTTTGCCTTCAAGGTCACAGCGTCCCCAGCTCCATGGCTCATGGACTGACTTGGCAGCGTCACGGCCAGGGAGGAGGGTGCCCATCCAGCAGCTCCAGCCTTTCTCTGGCACCCTGAGGGATGCAGGGGGTAAATACATTTCCGTTTGGGAGCTGGAGATTGAATCTGGGGCCTTGCGCATCCTGAGCATCTGCCTGCCAGTGAGCTCCCCCTCCAGTTTAAAATAAGTCACTTTAGAAAGGGGCTAATAAGGTAGCAGAACAATGCTGTGCCCCACTGCATCTTTAACCATTAACTATGGCTAAGCGGAATGGGCTAGTCAACAGCAATTGGTAAGTCACTTGGGAAGCTGAGTCAGAACTCCTTCGGGAAGCCAAAGTTGGTGATACCAAAGCAGGAGTCGCCTACACTCAGGGAGTCAGGGGTCAGGGCTCAGAGGTGGGACCACAGGAGCAGACAATGTCATGAAACCACTGTCAAAGGAAAAGAAATCACTTCCCTGCGCAGTTCCTTAAAACTCGAGAAGCCATTCCAGGCCTGGTGTCTCCTGCACAAACAGGGATGGAAGTGAGTTTATCTCACGAGGCTTCCACCCTTGCCAGAGAAGGGTCCCAGCCAGCAGCCCACGAAGGTGGAGGCGTCAGCAGGGCCGCGCTGCTTCGGCTGGCTGCAACCCAGTGCACAGTGCGCTGTGGCAAAACACCGGTGCTGAGGAAACCACGCACAGCCCTCCTGATGACCGCTCTTCAGGCGCACCAGCTCCCAAGCCAGGCAGCACCGCCCGGCACTCAGCCTGGGGCCCGCCAGCACGCAGGGAGGGAGCATGTCCCGCAGGGTGTGTGCGCCCATCCCCACCCCCACCACCAGCTGAACCTGTCAGAGCAGAAGAAATTCTGCCCGCAGCCAGTCATGGAGAGTGGCCCACGCCCTCCTGCTCCGTCGCACCCACGTCCACCTTCCTGGCCATATCTCCCTCCCACTGCTTCTGACCCCTGCGTGAGCCCTGCTTGATGCGGCTGCTATTCATTCATTCAACAAACACTGAGCAAGGAGCCAAGCGAGGTTGGGTAAACGGCTGAGACACAGTCCCCCCGGTGGAGAACCCGCATGTCCCTGTCACAAAGCTGCCTGAGCAGTGAGTGCAGTGTCACCAGGGTTCTCTGAGGCCACACGACCGCCATAAACAAAACCTGTCACCACAGTCACCTGGCTGTCACCTAGGAACCTACAGGCATCACGATAACTACAGAAGAGTTCACCCTAAAACACGGCCCTAACAATACAGTTTAGCCATTTTAACATAAAGAAGAAATTTAGGTCCCTAAATTTTTAAAATTCATCAAAGTTTGGTAAGCATATCTCACGACACAGAAATTTGCCCTGACATTCCACCCCTGACACCGAGCAGCACACCCCACTGAGTCAGAACCTTAGCAGTAGGGAGAAATGATTAGGCAGGCAGGGTGACACACACATAATCCCAGCACTCTGCGAGACTGAGGCAGGAAGATTTCAAGTTCAAGCCCCACCTGGCTAACTCAGGAAGACTCGATCTCAAAATAAAAAATAAAAGGCTGGGAGTGTAGCTCGGCACAGAGACCATGAGTTCAATTCCCAGTACAGAAAAAGCAAAACAACACAAAACAGAATCGTCCCATTTCTAAGTTCTGTCTTAGTCTAACGAGAATTCCAAAAATGAAAGGACTCAGGGAGTTCCAGGGGATAGGAAGCAAATGATAAAGAGCCTCAGGAACTTTTAAAAGGCTCTTACAAAGCATGAGACCTAAAAAAGCAATACAAACTCAATGACACAAGACAGTCTTTCACCTCGGTACATGTTTTCTGACATACCTGGGACAGGGCAAAGGAAAGAGATGAAAAGCTGCAGTCAGGATACAAATAACTAAAAGCAAGCCATCTTCTCTTCTGAATGCCACACATTTTCGTTTGGTCAGTGACTTCTGAATTTTTGAAATTCTAGGCTTGCTAGCAGAAGTCCTTTCTCAAACAGTGGATCTCAAACAGGATATCGGACAACACCAGACACTTCATGGAGTTCAGCAGGTCCCCACGAGGCAACTGTCCTTCTCACGACTGCATCCCTCATGGGTGCTTTGGAGCCAGGCACTTTAAGTACAAGGTGAGCACGCTGTCTCATGTGGCTGCATGGTGGCATCCTCCAACCCCCTCAGTACCACTCCCCAGGAAACACCACCTGCGCTGCACGCAGTTCCCTATCAGCAAGACAGCAGACCGCCACGGCCACATGTCCATTCACTCTAGGTCACTGTCCAGGCCTAGTGTTTAAACTTTCAAAAGCACAAGGCTGGGCCGCCCCTCCCAAGGTGATCACTTACCACGGCATCGAGGAATTCGACACGCCTCTTGAGATCTGGCCTGGTGCCACAGAACTCCCTGAAGAGGAGCCTTCCTATGGGCTGCTTGTCACACAGGCTGCTGTAATCCTTTTCTGGGGGAAGAAGGGCAAGAGGTGGCACGCTTCCCATCCGCCCGGGGCTGTGCCGAGCCTCACTGACTGTTTTCATTTGATACAATAATGCAGAGAACAGTGGTCCTATAGTATTTTTTCAACTGTGTTCTATTTGGGTCCCCAGGAACGTTTCAAATCTGAGGCAGAGCTAGGGACAGCTGGCAGGACGTGTCAGGTTGTGTGGGGCCAGATGGGAAGTGGCCTGTTCTCTAAAAGCAAAGGCCTGGGATCCCCGAGAGAGACCCCCCTCTCTGGTCAACGTGTACAGCACACCCCGCATGTGTGTGACGTGCACAGCAGGGACTCATGCAGTGGGTCTTGTCAACCCTTTCCACTTTGCCGTGCTCTGTATTTCTACAAGTTACAAACACTCCATGCGCTTAATGACCTTCCTAACTGCTCTTGGCTGGTTTTTTTTTTTTTTATCTTTTCTTTTAAGTAAGAAATACTATATACCTCACCTTACTTTAAACTGTGATTTTGTTTTGAGAAGGCCCTAATGTTTGGCTAATATGTCAAAAGGGATTCAAAATAAAGCTTTTAGCCAGGCAGGGTGGCCTGTGTCTATAATTCCAGTACTCTGGGAGGCTGAGGCAGGAGGATCACAAGTTCAAGCCCAACTTGTGCAACTCAGTGACTTAGTGAGACCTTGTCTCAAAAAAATAATAACAATAGGGCTGGGGATATAGATCAGTGGCATAAGCGCCTGCCTGGCAAGCACAAGGTCCTGAGTTTGATTCCTGATACCAAATGACAGTCAAAATAATGAAAGAACTGAGAAGCCAGGCATGGTGATGCACACCTGTAATTCCAGCACTTGGGAGGCTGAGGCAGGAGGATCACTGAAAGTTCAAGGCCAGTTTGGGTACCCTCAGGGGGCAGAACTTTGTGGACCACTTGGAAGAAGGAAAGCGGATGGGACTGAATCCTCTCTCTTGCCGGCACATCTTGCTGTTTGGCAGCTGCCATGAATGGCTGCCCCACCACACCCCACTGCCTTGGAGCCAACTGACTATGGACTAAAACCCTCAAGAACTGTAAGAAATAAACCTTTCCTTCCCTAATTTTGGGCGTCAGGTATTCTGCCTCAGCAGTGAGTGAAAAGTAACTAAGACAGAATTGTTATTTAAATTGCTAAGTTGCCCAGGCTGGGTTTGAACTTTCAGTCTTCCTGCCTCAGTCTCCTAGAGTGCAGGAATCACAGGCATGCACCACTAGGCCCAGCTTATTTGTTTGTTATTTTGAGACAGGATCTTGCTATGCTGCCCAGGATAGCCTCAAACTCCTAGGCTCAAGCTATCCTCCTGCCTCAGCCTCCCAAGTAGCTAGACGAGTGATGGTGAACCTTTTAGAGACCCAGTGCCCAAACTGCAACCCAAAGCTCACTTATTTATTGCAAACTTCCAACACTACAACTAAACCTGAGGTTTAGAGAAAACAATTCATACAGCTTGAGACATCATCACCGAGGCAGCTCTGTGTGCTCGCTGTGGTACGCATACCATAGGTTCGCTAGAGACTACAGGCAGAACTGCACCAGGCTCCGCTGATTTTCACCAGGCTGCCAAGGCAAGTCCACGGTGAGGACAATGAGACAGGCTGTGCTAAGGGGCAGAGCATCCCTCGGTTCAATCTCTAGTGCTGAAGGGAAAGACAAGCACTGGCCTGTGCTCACAGCATGGATAAACCGAAAACTTCATGTTACATGAAACAAGCCAGGCCCAGAAGACTGCCTGGGTAACATTCCTCATGCACACGGAGCGTCCAGAGCAAGCAAATGAGTAGATAGGAAGCAGGTTTATGACCGCCCAGGGCTGGAAGTGGAGGAGGAAAAGAGGGCTGCCAGTGAGTGCAGGGTTCTCTTTGGGGGTGATATCATAAAATTGTGGCCGCACGACTTCATGAGTACATGAAGACTTCTGGACTGTACGCTTTATTCTGTTTGCAGTGATGGGGATTGAACCCAGGCCAGTTGCACGGTAAGTGCTCTGTCAACCACCCTGTGTCTCCAGCCTGGAACTGTGCACTGTGCCTGACAAATGGGTGGATTACAGTGCATGGCACATGAGTTACGTCTCAACAAGCTGCTGTATTTAAAACTCACAGGGTTAAAACAATAGGCTAATTATGAGGTTAATCATTTATGGGAAAAAAATTATCTCCCTCTTTAAACCATCTGAAACTAATTTTGATCACTTGAGATGTTTAAACTTTCTTTAAAAGGAATTTTTTTCTTTCTTTCTTTTTTTTTTTTTTTTTTTTTTTTTTGGTACAGGGAATCAAACTCAGGGCCTAGTGCTTGCCAGGCAGGTGCTGTGCCACTGAGCTATATCCTCAGCACTAAAAGCAACTATTGCAGCACTAAAGAAAAGATGAATTGGTTTGTAAAAACAATCTCGGAATAAAGATGCCCTTCCTAAATACAATATGAAACACAGGAGCCAAATATATATGTGTGTGTTTGATCCCCGGTACCAAAAATAAAATAAAATAAAATAAAAAACTGTGAGCCCAAAGTCACAAAGAAGAAATACAAGGTATATTCCCATTCACAGAGCCACACCCCTACCTTGGCATATTGTGTTTTTATTGGACTAATGATTTCATGCAATTACCAATAAATTTCATTATTATGCATAGGAAACTAAAAGGATACAATGGTATCTGGGTTCACTAACTTAATTCTTTCCATGATTTTGGTCACAGAGCTTACCCCAAGATACTGGTTGCAAGAGAATTAAGTTTGTGAACCAAGGCACCGCTGTGTTAAGAAATCCTTAACAGCACTCATTTCCAAAGACGATGACTGTCCAGGGATTTAGTTCAGCGGCTCAAGCACTTGCCTGGTAAGCGTGAGGTCATCAGTTTGATCCCCAGTACCAAAAAAACCCCAAAGAACAAAACGGGGACACAAGGAGAGGACTTTTCACTTTATTTGTCTTCTGCTATATATGGAACAATGAGCACAAACTACTTTTTAAAAATGTTGTTAATGAA